>ML783081.1:164638-238976 GCA_009831015.1 Picea engelmannii | reverse complement strand
AGAATGGCCTGTGGACAGAGAAGGCAGGGCCCCCTTCGCTAGAAACAGAGCTGATGCATTGTGTTTACAGTAGATTTCATATTTGATTTCATCTTTCAGCAGTTTGCTCAGTGGTTTGATAGAAGTAGTATTTCATTTCATTAAAACCAAGGGTTTAGCATTATCTTTCCAGCCAGTGATTTCATTTCTTCATTTTTCACATGTAGAGTAGTGCAAACGCGTGCAGAACAGAGTAGAGTACAGTAGCTTCTTTCAGTGAGTTTCTTTTAGCAGTTCAGAGAGTAGCTTGGCATCCTTTAAACCCCCTCTTCAGGCCTGCATTTCCTGTGCTGGTTCCTCTAAGTCTACCTTCTCGGGTTGACAATTAAATGTTGATTTACATGGTATATATGCAGCTCGACAATCCGTGTAGGAAATATGATTTCAGATCTGTTCATATGTGATAAATACATCAAGTTTCCCAACATACCCACATTGTACAGTAACTCACTGATCTGTGCTAAGTTTAACATTGTTTCCATGAATGCCATGCTTAAAATAATGTTGTTTTGACTTGTGATTTCGCTGACCTCTAACGTGCATATATTTTCCATGCTGAATATGAGCCCAAAACAACATTATCCCACGAATTCTCATGGAAATATTGGCCAAGGAAAAGTTCCAAGAATATCCTCATGCCCAAAGATGAGGTCAAACCTCTGCTTCTACTTGGCATAATCAACATATTAAAGTTAGCATGTTTGCCAACTATACCCAAGGAGTTTGAATTAGTATCCAAACTTGACAAAATTAGCATAGGTAAGTTCGACTTGGTTTTCTTGCTTGGTTTAACAATACCTACTTGATTTATTGCCTTTATTTGCATGCAAGGATTGGAGAGACAAAAGGTCATATCAGGCTTTTGTGCTTTAGCAAAATTAGATAAACTGCTAAATACACCAAAGGAATTGAATCAGCTTTTCTACTTAACTATTTTTAGTAGCAAGTTGATTTAGGACCTTTTTTCTTGACTAGTTTAGCAAGGATACTAAGTGTGGATACAAGGCGAATTATGGTGCAATAACAATAAATATTCCCAGTTATTAAAGAAGAATTTAGTAACCTATGAGGAGGGTCAAATTAGGAAATACATTGAGTGTGATTAACCAAGCACGCTAGGTTTTGGTTTGATAAGAGATAGTAAGGCAAGTTAGAGTTTTTGGGAAGTCAAACCTAGAAAGGAGTTAGAACTTGAGGGAATTGAAATTAGGGTTTCGGCCCATGGTAGATTTAGAACCTCTTAATCATGGAAACCCTCCAACTAGATGGCATGTATCACATTGGGAGAAAAACCCACCTGCTGAACATTGCACTTGACTCATCATCCTTCACCTATCAGAACCCAGAAGCATTCCACCACTACACACTTGGAACCATGACATCGCACCTTGTGCCTACCACAAATAGAAACTGCTAAATATAGACATGCCCAAAAAAGAAGAAAGAGAAAAAAAGATTGAAAAAGAAGGTAACCACAGTGAGACTACTATGATCTACCAATCATAGCACATCTAAAAATAGACATTGGTAAAAATAACATCTCGCATGTTGATGAAAGTAGTCTCATTAGACTTTCTTTTCTACAAGGAACCCAAATCTGTGTTCAGAAACATGTAAGCCATGAAAAGTAAACTGCTAAAAGTAGTAGTTTTTGTGAAACTGCTTGCATGTCGCTCATAATAAGCTCATTGACATTGTGAGCTTGTGAGGACCAAGAATATATAAACATATCTAACATGTGGACCCCAGAACTCTTGCTCTTGGAAAAAAGCAAACTGCTAAAAATAACAGTTTCTCAGAATTGGGTGAAATTAACTCTATAGCAATCTTTGATGATTGTGAAAACTTGGATGCAGTTGTAATGGAACCAGCATGATAGATTTTGGTTGGAAATTAACCCTCTAGTTGTTCAAGCAAATTTGGAACCTTGTAGAGTTGATTTCTCCTGGTCTTGTGTTTTCTATCACAAGGTATGGAGTCAGAGCTTCTTAGAAGTCTAGAGGAAGTCAGTCAACCCATCATTTGGGGGGGGGGGTCGAGAAGTAATCCTAGGGCTCACTAATTTGATATCCAAAATGGTATTGGCCTCTGATAGTCTTCCCTACACAAACTAGAAGAAAAGAAAGAAAGAGGTGATTTTCTTGGTCAACTCTGTCCAAGGTAGTCCTTGGAAGGAGTGCAATCTAAGCCTAAAAGTCTCCCTCGTGAGTAGAACTAGGCATCATTGGTCTAGAATCTAGATAAAGAAAGAAAGTGGAGAGGAAGCCACCTGAGTCCCAGTAAAGGTAGTAAAATATCCCTTTAATATCATAATAGAGAGGACGTCTAAATATGAGATGTTCCTCCGACTTGGTCTTCTGCAAGTGGATTAGATGTAAATCCTATTAGGGTATGGGGTGTGGTGACTAGCCTTAACAAGAAGTCAATGAGAGGATACCTAAAATTATCCAAGAGGGATCCTAAGGGTGTGCACCTAATGTTTGTGCATATACACAGGTTTGACAATAAGGTTGTCTCTTAGTTGCTTGAGTGCTTAGACTAAAAATCCATCTTGGGACTAAGACCCTCATGAGGTGATATCCAAGTGAATTGGATGTATTGCTTGAAAATATCCTCTCTAATCACTTGGTTTGGATCCTACCTAGACATCAGGAGGTGACATGGAGTGTTTAGAGTGCTTGAAAGGGGGAAGGTGACCAAGGGAGATGGCTATCGACTGAAGTAACTTGTAAACATTTGAATGCAACAATATATCCATCCAAAATGGCTTGCAAAAGAAATAGAAAACCATCATATTAGTTTACTTTATTTTACTACGGTGGTCCTCTGGTACTTCAACCAGCCTAAAAATTCTCCTTTAGTGCTTGTTATCACAAAATCTAGCACTTGTGCAAAGCCTTCACAAAATGCTAAACTAGTGTAACATATGGAATCCTAGGGATCCTATATCAAGCTAAGGGAAAGTCTAGGGCCCCCTTTGTTGGTTGTTCGATTAGCTAAGTCAAAGGTAAGGTCAAGGTGAGTTAGACAAATCAAGTTGATAGTGAGTGTGTGAGGGGTGTTTCTAAGGTGAAATAAGAGATCTACCTTAGTCAAGGGGTCAACTAAAGGCCACAAATTTGAAACACTAACTATCAAAGAAAAAGATATGGCTGTAGCAAAACTTGAATCAGTAATGAAATACTTCAGCATGTAACAGTTTTACAATAGCAGCAAGTAAAAAGTCCTAAATTAGTGAAATTCAATGAGAAGTATGTGTTAAATACTAAGTGAAAGATTGGCAAACCATAGGCCAATGATTGTTGTAATAGAACTTGAAATAAGAGATGGTATACTTCAGCAATAGCAAGTTTATAACATCAATAGGTAACAGTTATAAAATCAGCAAGGTAGTGAATGAAACTATGCCCAATAACCATGAAAATGCTTGTAAACCATTCACAAATGATTGCATGAAACCAAGAACATGAAACTATGTTAGTTGAGTACAAGTTAGCAAACCCTAATGGCTAAAAATGCAGAAATCGCAGAAATGACTTTGTTAGAGATGATTCCAAGCAATAAATGCAAGTCGTTGGACCATAAATGAAAGAGATGAATATGCAAATGAAATATCGTAAGGCTAATACAAAATCGTTTGGAGAGAGAGAGTTGATTTAGGGTTTTGTATCACTTGCAAGAGAGACTAGTGCTATTTTCTTTCCTTGGGCAAATGGAGTCAATGCAACACCTTCAATGGAGGCCAAAGGCAAGAGAAGACATGAATACTTAAAACCTTAGGATTATCCACTCATAATCCTAGGTCAAACCTTCCAGGAAAGAAACCCTAGAGTTTATCCTCTCATAAACCTAGGTGTCGTCCTACTTCTTCTCTAGTGTCTCACAATGATATTAAGTGAAACTTGGTCAAATCCATACATAAAATTAGCTTCATACATAAACGAATGGTTTTCCAAGGCTCTTCATCGTCCATGCTTTTTAGTTAGAAAGGGAAATGATGGACCTTTAGGCTGTAAAGGAGTCGAATACAGAAAGTCACTGAGCTCAAGAAAGATGTTTGACAAACAGAATTTCTGCAAAGAGTTAAGCTTTGTAAATGAAGGACAACTATTGCTTGTTTCCAAAGCAAGTGTCAGGGATCTTAATAAAATATTGGGATCAAGTACGTACTAAAATAAGATCATATTTCTCTAATGTTGCAAAAGACATTGAATGTTATAGCATGTTGGGATGTTAAATCATGGAGCATGTATTCTTGTAGTTTCAAAAATTAGAAAACATGGAGTTGTAGAGAAAACTATTTTGATATGAGCTTAATAAAGAATTTATTATATCAAATATAGTAACTTTATAGCTTTCACTTTTTAACAGGTATCCGAATGGAAGAGGGCACTAAAATAAAATCCAAATCAGCCCAACTTGAGGTTGACCCAATGAGGTTTCGTCCAAATCTCATAATTTAGGGTGCAGAACCATATGAAGAAGATGATTGGCATTCTATCACTGTAGGAAAAGAGCAGTTCATTGTATGTATCCTTGCCATGCTTTTTAGTTGTTTTCCTCTACTGCTTATCTGAAGTGTAGTTTTTTTCACTTGAATCATTTTGTACATGATTGTAGAATTTATAGCCTGCCCGCATGATGTGTTGAGCAATTTCCCTCATGATTCTAAATTGCATAAAGATGATATTTCGTAGGGCAATTCATCATTTCTTTATAGTTTAAGGAAAAGTCTTTCTATGTGAGTGTAAATGAAGAAAATGCATTGGAGAATCATTGAGCAATTAAGAGCTCTCAGATTTTTGACAGAGTAGTGAGAGGGTTGTTGCTAGCAACCATTTAAATATTGAAATGGGATTGTTACATTGGTATACTATATATGATAGAGAAGAGACTCTAAACCACTCCGGCACATCCACTTATATTATAATAAGGCCGAAGTAACAAGTGGGGACATTAGGAATCTGAAAGAAGATATAAAAATGGAAATAAAGTTAGTGTGATGCCTCACATCAAAATCGAAATGAGGAACGAATAATCATCAGGCCCTGTAGCTCAGTGGATAGAGCATCTGTACTTTCCTAGAAAAGAAAGTAGTAGATTCCACCCGCACCTTGCGCATGATGATTTAGTTCTCATGGATTAATTTCATGTATTTTCAAGTTGCCGAATTTGTTTTTGTAGTTTGATAGTTCAGTGGTTGATCAACAAAATTCCATTCGCCGAATGGATCTTCAAGTGGTTTTCAATACAAGTAGACCTTTCTCACATAAAGTACCAGGTTGAGGATTCTGTTTTTGCAGATGGATGGTTCAGTAGAAACAAGATTTCACTCTCCAAAATGGATCTTCAAGGGGTTTCGAATACAAGCAGACCTGTTACATAAAGTCCCATGCAATATCTGTGTGAAATATATTAGTATGTTAAGTTTTTTTTGGATCTTTTTATTGTGCGGGCAAAAACAGAGGCAAGATTTTGTCGGGGTTATTTCATAACAGATCCTTAACCCTCAACTTCCACAGTTCATTTGACGCTCTTCCACAGTTCAACACAAACAAGAGATAAAAAACAACTTTGAACATCAATGATATCCATGAAGGAATAACATAGAAATAAACCAGAAAATGAATATAAGGCAATATTTTCAAAGTTAAAATCACAACTCTCTCACATTATTGTAGTTCTAACTACTCAACATAGCACATATTTAAAGCATTTTTTATTAACATAACGATGTAACACTACTAGATTAATGTAGAGCCTGTGAAAGTTACACCTACCTGGAGAAATGCTAGAAGAGGAAGAGAGGGGCTATCAAAGAGGCTGGATTGCTTTCTGATAGCAGAAACTCTTTTTAATCACCATTTGGGAATCACATCCTGGGTAGATATTTGGGGCTTATCATATCACCTTCCCATTCTGTTAAAATTGGAATCAGAGGACTGGAAGCCACCTAGCCTTATAAAATTCAATCATACTTGGCTCAATAATCCTGAGTTCAGAGAATTAGTCACAGGACTTGGAAAATACACAAAAAAAAATCAGGGAGGTTGAAGAGGGAATAAAGGATTTATTTGAGAATAACATTACAGGGGTATTTCCAAATGAGGAAGATAAGACTTTGAAGGATTTGGAAAGAAGGAAAAATGAGCTTTTGGAACTGGAAGAAGTCCAATGGAGAATCAAAAGTAGAGCATTATGGATACAAGAAAGGGATAATATTACAAACTTTTTTCATAATTATGACAACCACAGAAAACACATAAATGAAATTTGGAATATAAGGCACCCTAATGGATATAAGGTGAGTTCCTTCAAGGAGATAGCATAAGCTAAAAGATTACACTTTAAATCTATGTTTCAAGATCCAGGCAGTGCTAACATAGGGGGATTATGAAAATTATAACTTTATGCCCTGTTATCCCCGATATCTAGGGATAACTAGGAGATCATGTCTCGAGGCCCACATGGTCCTAGACATGGAGTATCAAGAGCGGGATTGACTTGAGCATGGCCCTGGAGGGCCCATCTCTCTTCTTCTACGTCAGATTTGTCCTGTCAGCGGTAGCAGTTTCCATCACCACCGGCCTAGGCTTGCATCGGAGAGGACTCTTGCTCCATCAGGTAATTGGTCCGACGTATCATGGTATGTGTCATATTTGATTGTTATAACCTTCTTATATATGCATTAGGTTCCTTTCATTTCTGATGATTACTTGGATCTTACACTAATCCACTTGACCATTGTTGGGGTGATTAATTGGGTAACTTAGCAAGCTGATGTTCATGGGTCTTGGTTAGCCACCGAGGGGGATTTGCAGAGCCATCATCCGCTCCCACCATCTTATCATATTTACATCTTATACCCTACTCATCCATCCCATTCCCCTAATCTGGCCATTAGGATGACCTTTGAGGGTTACATCTTGTCTTGTGGGGAGAAGGGGCTAAAGGCCCAGGGGGTAAAAGCAGTTGGTAAAAGATAAAAGCCATAGGAAATAAAACCTAGAGGTGCTTCGCCCAGGGGATCCCCGAGAAGGCAATAAAAAGCCTCTCGATAAGAAACTAAAGGGACCCTAAGAAAAATAATAATAAAAACAAGACCTAACCAAGATGATGGGAGGTCTCATCACGAGCTGGCCCATTATGTTCATAGGTATTTAGCAGTATGGCATTGCCACTATCTGGTCACCAAGCTAGGGCAGTGACCTTTCATTGCATGGCCAAAGGAAAGGGGGTCTCATCACGAGCCAGCCTTATCATTTCTGCGAAGATACCAGTGGGTAACGCTGTCAGCTCTGGAAACCAAGCCAAGGCAGTGTCCTCTGGTCAGACCTTGAAGTAAAAAAGAAAGAAAAGCAATAAAATAAAGGTGAGGCAATAAAAGGGGTTGGAAAAAATGCATCCATGACGGGTACAACTCGCCTCCTACAAAGGCACCCACAGACGACACCTGCCCTTGGTATTACTATGACTGGACATCCCTAAAAACCATATCACCACATAAAACATGGCTTGAATGATCTTCTGAGGAAACTTTCCATATCTTGTGGGTATTAGCCGAATAGGTTGTTCTGTCGGTTTCCTTAGCTTTGTATAGTAGATCTGTGTAATATCTTTGAGCTTTTAGATGATATGTTAGGGATTTCATGCATATATTTGATAACTTTAATAATGAAATATTATTTACATTGCTATGATCTCTAATACTGATGAGCCCATGGAGGGCGTAGTCTTTGATGTGCAGGACCATACCCGGTCGACAGGTACCAGAGGACTGGTACACATGGGGAGATGATTAGCTCGGACCTCCATGGGGCTGAAGAGCCCACCAGATGGTTGCTGGAATGGCAGAGGCAGGACAACGTCATGATGAGCCCTTGCATGAAGAATACAGAAGGACCCCCTCACCAGGACACTGTGGCAGAGATTTGACCTATGGGGGATCAACCCCTGCAGATGGGATGATGGCTTTGATGGATAGGGCACCACCCAGGACAGGCTGGACATTTTCTGGAGCAGATGGCAGTGTGTTGAGCTTCTTTGGCACATGTGGCCGGTTGCAGGAGCCCCAAGAGGGCCAACATTTTTCCTTCTGGATGATGGTGATGCCCAAAAGGGGCCAACATCTCCCTCAGAGGGGCCTGGCGTCTCCCTTTTTAGCTCTATTTTGACATTTTTAGCATTTAATGTGACAAATAATGGAATATTGTTAAGTCAGCCTTGTCGGTTGTTTTTAATGACCTATTTTGTAAATTAAGGTCATTTGGATGATATATATTGAGGATGTTGAGCCTCATTTTAGCATAACACAACTCGCTCTCTTGTGAGAGATACTTCTTAGCTCTTGTCTTTGGTTATTTTTGTCTTTTGGAGTGAGGCGCTACTATTGGAAGGATTATCTTTGGCATATACATGGTGTTTTTATCATTGGAAGGTGTTACAACTAGGGTTTGATTTGGCTCTTCATTGATTTGTAAGTATATTTTTCATGCAAAACTTCTTTATTGAATGGTTGTAGGTAGAATATCTTGCTTTTATGGTTACATTGTTAATATTTTGCTTAATCATTGAAACCCTAGGGAGCAAGCACACAAGTAGGTTATTGCTTCATGTCCCCATGATAAAGACTTATTTAGCCATTTGATTAAGAAGAACCTAGCCTAGCCATTGCTACACTAGTTCATCTTTTTCTTGAGTTAGTTTGAAACATAAATTGAAGAAAGAAGACGTCCTTGCCCTAATTGATTTTACACCTAGGGTTTGATTCTTAGGGTTTGAAAATCCTTGTCCCCAAGCAACACTTTTCAGCCATAGATTTATGTTTTATAGCTAGCCGTTTTTTCCAAAGAGGCTTAGGGAAAGAGGGAGGAGCATGAGGCCTAGCTTTAGCTACACCGGAATGAGCCTCCTCCCCTTAGGGTTTTGATTTGGTGGCCCTGCCATTGCAGCACCATCAAACCTAACTCTCCCGTCCTTAAGTTTAAGTCCTTCGAAGCCTTTAGTCTTTCTCCATTTGACTCCATTAACCCAAGGCACTAGTCTAAACCTAAAATGTTGAGCTCTTTGTGCTTAAAACAACCTCTTTCAAGCTTTTAAGTTGAAACCCTACTAACCCTAGCATTCAAACTAACCCTAATTGATGATGACATCTTGCCTTGTTTGAACTTTTGTTTGGTCTAAAACTTGCGACTAGGTCATCCATTGATATCCATAGAGGTGTTGAGCAATTTCATTGGTCCAATTAACAAAACATTTACCTCTTTGTCTAGCTAACCTAACCCTAACTAGCTAGTGACGTCACACTTATTTTTTATCTCTTTTTGGTATAAAACGTTGTGATTTTGTCATATAGCATTTGGCATTGAGGTATAGATCATTTCCATTGGCTTAGTGTGCAAAATGTTCACTTCTTTGCCTCCTTAACTAACCTAGAAACTAGGCTGACGTCACCCCTTTAGTATAGTGACGCAACAACATTATATATATGAGTAGATTTATAATATTTATTGCATTATGATAATACAAGGATTTGATTTTATACATTGAATGCCACTATCTCTTTGTATTTATTGAGGAAGTAATATTATAAGTCTTGGTTTTAATAGCAATCATTGACTTCATCAATAATTACATTTATCATTTGCTCATATAGATAGTCATTAATATTTTGAAGCACTAACCATTGTATGCACATTTTAGTTTCATTTGCCTTGTCTCGCAAACAAGTTCCTTTCTCAGTGGATACCTTCATCCTTGACTATCTTCTTGGCAGTAATTTGTAAAGGGAAAGCTTATCTTAACCTTTGAGCCTCTAATCCTTGATCCCTTTCCTTCAAAAACCCCAGATTACTAGGGACGTCTCCCTTCGGATTAGCCACCCTAAATAGAAAGAGCTCCCCATCGAGGTGACAGTGGGTGGGGAAGCTCCTGTTATGCCAGTTTGAGCCTTGAATTCAAGCTACTTAAACCTTTCCTACAAACTATGCAATAACATGCCCAAGACTTATAAACAAGGAATCAAATATGGTGCTGGATGTAAAGTAAAGATTGCATTACCCTCTTTTTAAAAAGAAAAAAGTATAGGTTCTAATGGGCTAACTGTGGGATTCTACTAGGGATTTTATGATCTACTGGAACAATATTTTTTGCATTTCGTGGAAGAATCAAGACTATCTGGAAAAAAATTTGGAGTTTTAAATGGCACTTTACAGCCATTATCTTAAAAAAAAATAGAATAGCAAAACCATTAAAGATTACAAGCCAATCTCGTACTGCAATATCATTTACAAACTAATTTCCAAATCATTTCTAACTAATCCTTTATAATCAACAAACCCATGATGCAGCAGGATTGCGCAAGAAGGTATGCATACAATCAAAGAAAAAAAGTTACCAACAACAATCCTGAAGATAGACTTGTTAAAAGTCCATGACAGGGTGAATTGGATTTTTTTTTTAGGATTGCTAGTTATTTAGATGGATATGAACCTACAGTGAGTTAATAGGATCATGGGATGTTTATCTTCAATTTCCTTTGCAATTTTGCTAAATGGATCTCCATCAGGTTTTTTTAATATCACAAGAGGATTCATGCAATGTTGTACTTTATCTCACTTTCTATTTTTATTGGTGGCAAAGGGGCTAAGCATGCTTATCACATATGTTGAAAGGAATACAAGTAGTAAAATATGTTGAAAGGAATACAAGTAGTAAACTCTGTCACTATTACACACTTACTCTTCATGGACAATATCATGCTCTTGTCCTCTTGTCACAAGTCTGTGAAGGAGTTGGAAAAACTCAATGAGCTACTAGACTTATATTGCAAGGAAACATACTATATTGCAAGGCAACATGTATGGAGTTAAACATGAACAAGTCTCTCGTGTTGTTTAATGAAATGGTACAGGATATCAAGTCACTGGTTAAGAATATATTTCAAGTGAGAACTGGTGATCTAGTAAAGGGGTGAAGTATTTGGGATTTTTCTTACAACCTTATTAATATCAATACAAGGATTGGATCTGGCTATTAACAAAGTGGTGGTCAAAATTTGAATATGGTGCAATAATTGGCTATCTTGTGGAGGGATATTAGTATTGAATAAAGAAATATTTTAGAGTATTCTTGTATTCTGGCTCATAATCACAAAGTAGTTTCTGAAAGGCACACTCAATAAAATTGGAAACATGTGTTTTTGGTTTCTTTGAACTAGGAAGTAGGAAAAAGAAGGCATTCCACTCATCAAATGGATCAGAGTGGCCTTGCCAAAGGATTTCAGAGGACCGGGCTTGAGGAACATTCATATTTTTAGCCTAGCTCATGTACCTAAAAGTCTTTGGAGGTTAGTGCATTATAAAGGGATTTGGGGTAGTGCTATGAAAGCTAAATATTTTAAATGGAATACTATGAAAGTGTGGTTCAAAATGAATAGAGAAAATTATCAAGGAGCATCATTGGGATAGAAAGAATTGATAAGGCCTACCACTTGATTGGTAAATGTGTAAAAGTCTTTGGAGGTTAGTGCATTATAAAGGGCCTTGGGGTAGTGCTATGAAAGCTAAATATTTTTAATTGAATACTATGGAAGTGTGGTTCAAAATGAATAGAGAAAATTATCGAGGAGCATCTTTGGGATAGAAAGAATTGATAAGGCCTACCACTTGATTGGTAAATGGGTTGCATGGCCTACCCCTGCTCTAAACCTTGAAGTCATTGTTGTGTAAAAGCCAAAAATGATTTGAGATACACATGGCAGCGTGCAAATCACTGATCATAAGATAAAGAGAATATATCACATAGTTATTCATATTAGTCAATGGAAACTCCAGGTACCATAACAACAAGAAGGATATAAACCCCGAGTTTCTTCACAACTTTGACATAAATATCAACAGTAGAACAGATAAAGGAAGGCTTTAAGAGAAGGAAAATGGGATGTAATTGCCCTGAAATTAATTTTGAGCAGGTATGAAGCCTCCTCGATGTTTGTGGTTCAGACACTCTGATAACTGAGTCATTGTTCCATGTTTATTCACATTATGACTTCAACTACAAGGACGGTGACATATTTTTACAAGAGAGCAACTTTTACTATAGGAAACTAAGAAGAGCACTCTGTGAGAAACTTGGACAATAAGACCACAGTGACAAATTGCAAGAAGGAGCAGTAGTTAAAACATATGAGATCGAATTAGAATGTGAATCAAAGTCAGACCTTGCAAATAGTAGTGAGAAGGTTGTTTTTTCTTGATAGAGTAGTGAGAGGGTTGTTGCTAGCAACCATTTAAATATTGAAATGGGATTGTTACATTGGTATACGATATATGATAGAGAAGAGACTCTAAACCTTGAATTCATTGCTATGTAAAAGCCAAAAATGATTTGAGATACACATGGCAACGCGAGAATCACTGATCATAAGCTAAAGAGAATCTATCACACAGTTATTTATATTAGTCAATGGAAACTCTAGGTACCAGAACACTAAGAAGGATATAAACCCTGAGTTTCTTCACAACTTTGACATAAATATCAATAGTAGAACATATAAAGGAAGGCTTTAAGCAAATACAAAATCAGTAAGCACCTCTCTGAAGCCGCCACTACACCAATCAGATATGTGAGTTTGCAATCAGATATGTGAGTTTGTAAATTGCCAATGTGGTCAAGCCTTAGCGTGGAGCCGCGAGTGGGGTCCTCCTCTACGAGCAGGGTCTTGGACTAACAAAATATGGTCACTGCCAACTAGTGCCTGGGCCGAACCTGGGAGTAACCCGTTACCAACTAGAAGAAAGTCCAAGAGTAAAATACTAAACCCGTAAACCTCAAGGCCCAAAGGGTAAATAAGAGGTAACAGAAGAAGAGTAAAACCGTAATTTGTAAACCTCTGTTCCGTCAAACCCCAAAGGGGAAATTCAAATAAAAACGAAGATGTAAAATGGGGAATGCATTTTAGATCCCATATAATTTATACCATGTGGGAGGGCCAAAAATATCCATGTTCTTTGGAAATCGGGAAAAGGGAAGATTGAAATCGGGCAAAGGGAAGATTGTAGGTTGTAGCTACCCAATGCTGAGTGCCCACTACCCATACCACAAAATTGGGGCGAAATTAAACCATAACCCCGATTTTACCAAATGGTAGGGCGAGGAAGCTATCATAAATTCCCATATTTCTAGAAATTTGGCTAATGGAAGCTTGTTCCTCCTAATTTCAGGGGCTAAATATAATTTTTTTTCCTCTATCCCTCCTAAAAACATGGGCTAACCCTGTACACGATTTTTACCCTAAAATAAATTACAGGCTGATGAAATAATTTTAACAAAATCACTCTAATACAAAAAAATCGCCCAATAAAAAAATAGAGGCCCCTTAATTTCGCCCATGAGCGAAATTTCACCCCTAAAATCATCTATGTAAACGAGTTGAAAAGGGGAGAAACCGATTGCATTCTTTACAGATGTTCATTAGCCCTACAATGCCAAGTACAACATCAAATGCCAATTTGACTTGGCCGAATTGATCGTTTGTTGTAGTATAGTCTTGAGGGAATTATTCACAGCTTCCACCTGACCATTCCCTTGTGGCTAGTAGGGTGATGAATGCTCTTGCCTCAACCCAAGATTTTGTGTGAACTAGGACATCATTTTGTTCTGAAAGTGACTTCCATGGTCAGTGACAATCTCCTTCGATATGCCAAATCTTTCTATTATCTGATTGAACAAAACGAGAGTTGTTGTCTTGCCATCGTCCTTGAATGTTGGCATAGCTTCAACCCAGTTTGTGAAGTAGTATATTTCTACGATGATATAACGATGCCCCCTGGATGAAGGGGCATGGCATGTAGTATAATCAATCCCCCACTTGGTGAAGGTTCCAACTGTAATGATGGGAAACATAGGAGCAGGGTGTGCTCTCATCTAGCGAGAGAAGATATGACACGGGTGGCACTTCTTGATCGATTCAACTCAATTCTTGATTAACATCGGCCAAAATTAATCATCTCGTAGAATATTTTAGGCTATTGCCAACCCAAACAAATGAGCACCACATGCTCAAGTGTGGCAGTCGTTAAGCATGAGTTTCACTTATTCATGAGTGAGAAATCAATGGAGGATACAATCTACACCTCGACGATACAAAGTGTCATCAAGAATGAGATATGTTTTTTCCTGATGGCATATATGTCAATGCTCATCATGAGAAACAAAGGCTGGGAACTTCAAAGTCTGGAGATAGACTAGTATATCTCCATACCAGGGGTCCGAAGATGAAATCAGAGAAAGATCTCCTTTAATCGGTGATTCTTTGGGTGTAACATCACCTGACTCGACCAAAAGTTCTGAGATAAGTTCCGCAAAGACCAATGACTTCTTAGATTTGGTAGAAACAAAATCCAATTCAAATTCCTGGAGGATAACAATCCATCTACCGATATTTCCATCGATTACACATCGTGTCAACACGTATTGGAATGGATTCACTACGGCAGTGACGGTGGTATTACGAAGAATAATATAATGACAAAACCATTGGACAACATGTACTGCTTCAAATGCAAGCTTCTCAACATGGGAGTAGCTGAGTTCTGGTCCAACCAGGCCTTGGCTCAAGTAATAAATCACATGCTCTTCAAGTAGATCGTCCTCTTGAACCAAGACCATACCGATGGTTGACTTTGCAGCGTCCAAGTACAATAAGAAATCTTTATTATAATTGGGAGGCCGGAGTAGAGGGGCAGACGTGAGGGCATATTTCAATGCTTTGAAAGAGAATTCAATGGCTTCATCCCAATGGAAAGGAATGCCATTTTTTAGTAAATGTGTAACACCCTATTTCCCCCTGTCTGTAAATATAAATTTCTGTTCTAAGACTTTTGCGATCATTATTGGCCAGGAACTATGGCAAACTTAAAAGTGTGAATGGTTGATTTGATCGACCTTGTGTAGAAGGTCAATGAATGTAAATTTTAATTATTTTAATAGAAAATGGTTATGTGTTGCATGATTGTTGAAAGAGGGGATGTGATGAGAAAGAGACCACAAAATGTTTTTAAACGTAGTGGAGGGGACTAGGAATGATTGCGTTAACCTCCACTGAACCAGTACCATGATGGAATTAATTTTCTCAGATCAAAACAATCCTCTGACCAGAAATGAATTCCCGTCAGGTTGGTAGGTGGGAAGGCCACCTCAAGACTTAATGAGGGATGGGGCAGACTGCCCATCGATAAGGCTTCCGAACCTGACCACAGACTCAGGGATTCGATCCACATGCAATCTTGCTGAGGGATCCAATAAAGGAAGTGTGGTGGACAGAGGGAGACCTGTAAAATATAATGCAGAGATGAGAGCGGAAACTCTCAAGTTTGAGGAAGGATTGAAATTGAAAACTGAGTTATAATCATAGGGGATGGATATGGAGTCAGGAGAAGTAGAGTAACATTCATCCTCATCTATTATTATATAGGAAGAAGGAGATTAACCTTTGTCCCTAACTTTTGTTGAGCTGGAAGTGAGAGATTGAATCTCAAAGTATCATGGTCTAAGCTTGGGGGTGGTCAGTGATAAATCCATCAGGAGTGATTGAGCCTATGGTTGGGTGGGAACAAGCACCCCTTTTAGCAGTTACATCAAAAATAAATGTGATATTGCCCCTTGAATGTTGCTATGGGTAAAAGAAGACCAACAATATCCATATACATCGTTATAACCCTAATTTGCACCATACATGCTTACCTGGAATCAGGCCATCTCAGATTCCTTCTTTGCCAAAACACTATTGAACAACTCTTCTTAAAAACCCCTTTTATAAAGGTCCATGTGCCCTGCTACATTACTGCACTCGTGTACATGCTAGCTGACCCAAGACAGCCCGCGTGTACCTACAAAAGCATGAAAAAGGGAAAGTTGTTGACGGAACACACAACTTTGGGTAAGTTAACTAAACCGTTCGGCCATGAATGGTCAGACATTTGACCAAATACCTAGATTCTTCTAGCCTATAAAAGAAGGGTTAGGGGTCCCATTTGGAAGAGGAGAATCATAGTAAAGAAACTATACATGATTGAGCATTCCCTTTGTCCCAACCTTTAGCCATCCTTGTGCAAAGATAAGTATAGAGCAAAGCAGTTGGAAGACATTGGAAGAAGAGCCTAGGACCAGGATCGAGTAACAATAGATGACTTTATCATTGTAAGGTATCATTGTGAAGTTAATAAAAGAATTGTTTTTCTCGTCCTGCCATATGAGATTGTCATTATTGGAATATTGATTGTATGATTGATTAAATATTTAACCCATTAGCTCATAGATCAAATGCATGTGGAGTTATTTGTTTGTCTTTAGTGAATGCAGGTCAGCATTGGGAGGAGAGTTGCATTCAAAGAATGACCAAGCATGAAAAGGGATCAACATCGAACATGAAGAATAAGGTACGTCAACTTAATCTCTTGAGCCTTGTATTTACATATGAGTGATGGGGGTCTAGGCATGGGATGATGGTAAAAAATAAGAATCTTTAGGTCATTTTTGCATGCATGATAAAACCGTTAGTGCTAGTCCGTAGGCAGGATTTACCACCCACAAAATGATTGGCAACCGTACTAGGGATCTCTAGGGTTTTTGGGAATATTTTTTGGGTATTTTTAAAAACTGGTTTCATTCCTTGTTTTTAAAGTTTCTGCAAAAGTCTGAGCTAACAGAGATTATGGTCTTCCATACCATTTATCTTTGTTTCTTTGCTTGAATGCATTTTTTTCTTTCCCGAGGCCCATAGAGGTACACATGGCCTGTATAAGGTCTGCATGCATGTACCCGCACCCTACCTTCTCACAGCCCGTGTGTACACGCTAGTTGAGGAAGTGTCAGTCGCATGTATGATTCCAGAAAATTTCTTTTAGAGAGGCAGTCATCCTCTCCCCTATGAGAATTAGTCTTTCTCAAGGGTTTTCTAGAACTCTTTCTAG
Organism: Picea engelmannii; assembly: GCA_009831015.1. Lineage (NCBI taxonomy): Eukaryota > Viridiplantae > Streptophyta > Pinopsida > Pinales > Pinaceae > Picea > Picea engelmannii. The sequence continues at coordinate 221,964 of ML783081.1, read as the reverse complement.
TCTTTGTTGTTTGTAGTCTATAGCTTAGGTTTCACCTCAGATTGGTTTGTTCTATGAATTTTTCCTTGAATTGTTTTCCTTTTCTATCAAAGTAAGTTTCTGAGTCTTCAAGAGATTTTGGTTCTCAATACCAGTAGTCTCTGCCAGTGCTTGATTGCTTGTCTTTTCATTTTTGAAGAGTTGCAGAGGTACACGCGGCCTACATACGATCTACATGCGTGTACACACACTCTGACCTTACACAGCTCGCGTGCACATGTTGGATGTTGAACTGTCACCAGTGTACTTGTTGAGAAAATTTTTGTTTGAGGAGAGGCAGTCATCCTTTTCCTTGTCAAGAGTTATATCTCTCAGGGTTCTTGGTCTCTGTCATAGCAGCTTAGCCTAGGTTTGGACTCTATTATAGCTTGTTTTTTCATTTAGAACCTTTCTTGTGTTTCCTAGCTTTTTAAACTTATTTTTAGCTTGAAATTTTAAGAAAAATGAGTTGCATTTTGAAACAAAATTCCCCCTCATGGCCAGGGGGGAATGAATCGTGTATTCATCAGTTGGTTTTAGAATATTTTGTTATTTCTTCTTTGATTGGAAGAAAATATAAAAAAAAAAATAGATAGTTAGATCTCTTTCTTTCCTTGCATTTCCTTTGCATTGTTATTTGAAAAAGAAAAAGAAGTTAGCATAGCGTTGTGTTTTCTTCTAATTTTAAAAGCATTTCAAAAAAAAAATTAAAAAAATTATAATCATTCTTTGCCAATGTTCATATAAGTTTCATCATTTTTTGCAAGAGTCTTAACACCATCAGTTGCACTACCATACCCTTTTGAGTAAATCAAGCCAGTAAAAAGAACACTAATTAAAAATTACTAGACTTTATGTTTGTAGGGTCCATCAACTAGAATAGGCTAGAGCCTTGATTTAGGTTGGAGAAGAAACTCTTCAAGGCTATAAAACAAACATATGAGTCTGTGCTAAGGAGTGTAGAAGTTTGTATCATAAATTTATTCGGGACCCCCCTGTAACATAGGGGCTAAACACGAGGTCACATGTAGAAAGGTAGCAGAGATAACCCCTCAAAAGCCGGACCAATCGTAGTGGAGAACACATATAGAGGGTTTGTCTTGGGATTCTATCGATTTCATTTTCCACAGAGCTTCATGGGTCTTGAATCTGTTCAAGATCCTCAGTTGTCTTCTAGACCACTTTCCTTCAATACCCTTGACAGGTTTCGGGCTCAATACCCTACTCATTGTGGTCTACCCGACTTTTGACTGTACCTTCCTTGTGATTGTTCACGAGCTGGCAACCTAGTTGCCTTTATTTTAGGGACTTACACAGGTGATCGCGGGGGTATACAACAATACCTAGGGCATACATCAGGCCATGCTTTGCAGAGTATACCCAGAGGGTGCTTCCGTATTCGAGTTGCACTTGCACTGGTAATTTTCTTTAGTGTTGGTTGGTGTAACTTTTCTTCCAACTAGTTAGTCGTTTGCTTGATTTGCCTTTAGGAACTTTTAGTGTGTGCTCTGTGCTCCCTAGTTTTCCATAGTGAGTTAGTTAGCTGTGGATTTGGGTCTTTGACCTAGGTTCTTAGAACACCCACTCTGCTGGTTGAGAGGAATTTTCATTCTTCCACTTAGAAACGTGGAGCTGCCTCTTTATAGGCGTTGTTTTGATAACACTGGTTCGCCAGAGTCAATGTGTGAGAATTTTACGGACTTGAATGATCCAAAAAAGGGAGAACCTGTGCATAAGATCTTCATGGATAAAGTTCTCGATGATCCCGGTGATACCAACCAAGGAGCCCCTTCACAAGGGGATTCTTGTGCTTTTCCCTTCTTCGGAAATGTTGGTGTCCCTTTGATGGCCACTTTGTACATTCTTGAGTTGAATGTGGGACTACCAGTTTGGTTGGGTACCATTCCAAATGTCCCGAATGATCTTGATGCTTCTCAGTTAAGAACCTTAAGTCATGGGCACCATGTTGATGTTTCTTCATCAACAAAGTCTTCTCCTCCTCCTTCTCCCGCCTCTGGTGAAAGTACAGTTACTAGTAACCAAAAATCTAAACAAAATAGAAAGAGGAAGTATAGGAAGAAGAAATCACCAACCTCTGTGAGTCATGTTGGAGATAGGTCAACAACCTTTGCAAGTCACATTGAAGACCAACACCTAGCCTCTGCAAGTTATGCCGGGGACACACACTCACCCTCTGCAAGTCATGTTGGGGGAAAAAGTCCAGTCACTGCTAGTCATACTAGTAATAGGTCTATAGCCTCTGCAAGTCATGTTATTAACCCATCACTAGCCTCTGCAAGTCATGTTGGAGATGTGCAACCAAACACTGCTAGTCATGTTGGGGGCATTAATTCTATTGAGAAACCTAGATAGATAGGACATAATCCTAAGTTCCCTTGTAAGCTTTGCAAGGGAGATCACCTTACTCATTTGTGCCCTGGCATTCTAGAGGTACAAATATTGTGGTCCCTATTTGCAATCTCTTCTGATTCTAAGTGTTTTGAGGTTTCCTCGTAGCCTATTTAGCCATGGGTTGAGAAAGTGGTCATGCCCATGCAGTCATCGACTAATCCCACTCCTCTTTTGAGGGGTGAGGTGCATTTAGACCTTGTAGTCTCTCATCTTATTTGACCATTGGTTGAGAAAGTGGTCATGTCGATGCATTCATCGGTTTATCCCACTCCTCTTTTGGGGGGTGAGGTGTCTTTAGACCATGTAGTCTCGTAGCCTATTTAGCCATTGGTTGTGAAAGTGGTCATGCCAATAAAGTCATCGGTTGATCCCACTCCTCTTTTGGGGGGTGAGGTGCCTTTATACCATGCAGTCTTGCACCCTATTTAGCCATTGGTTGCGAAAGTGGTCATGTCGATGCGGTCATAGGCTGATCCTACTCCTCTTTTGGCGGGTGAGGTGCCTTTAGACCATGTTTTTAGCATTTTCGGTTCAGTATTTTCAGAACAAGGGGGCATTCCGCTTGCTCCAAGAACACCCCCTCCAAGCCCTAGGATGGTTTCCTTTGATTGGAATGACCTTGTTGAGCCTCGTCTTCCTTCCTCCACACCCTTTCAAATAAGGGTTGAAGTTAATTCAACAAACATTTATCGATGTATTATGGATGAAGGAGCTTCTGCAAGTATTTTATCCTCCTCGGTTTGGAAAGTCTTGGGATATCCTGAGCTTGTGTCTTCTTCGCATGAGCTATTGGATTTTGACAGATGTCCTAGTGAATATTTGGGGGTTCTTCCTCAGTTACCTATATCTTTAGGTGGGAAGATTGTCCTTGTTGATGTTATAGTGGTGCAAGGCACGTTAGATTTCAATATGCTTCTCGAGCGTGATTATGTATATTCTATGAACGTTGTGGTATCTACACTCTTCCAGGTGATGCACTTCCCTCATAATGGAAGCATTGTCACTATTGACCAGCTGGCATCTAATAATCACCATCCTAATTCGACATTATTTCAGACTACCCCTTTATATGTTCCTAGCATTCCTGTAGACTCTACCCTGCCACAGGTTAATTATGTGGCATCTTATCCTCAGTGTTCATTTTCTTATGAGCAGGAACCTATGAAATCATGTTTTATTTCTAGATACTTTGAATCAACAATTGATCCTTTGGTTTATCCAATGGGGGCATGGGATCCCTCGCTTCCTCCTCTTGGTCCAAGTGGGCTTGAGTATCCTTCTAAGTCTGATCTCGTTGTTTATAGATCCTCAAGCCCTCGTTCTTGTGAATCTTTGCCTATAGACTCTGTCAATCCTAGCCAGAACCTCCATCATCATATGGAGTATGGTTAGTTTAATTCACCCTTTGGTACTGTTGACCCTCAGTTGTGTGATTTCTCAGATTTTGAATTTCCTTCAGATGAGGCTATCCTTGAAGCCATGACTACAATTTATATCCTGCAGGAGGACTTACACCATGGTTTTTGTTTTCTTCCCTTTTGGGATACTTCCCAAGTTGACTATCAAAGAGACTCCTGGTATGAGCCTAGCAGCGGACTCTACCTAAACCGGTTTCATACATGAGTTGTAGCCCCCATGGAGTCTTCTTTAAGCAATTTCCAGACTCCCTAAAGATGAAAAGATTGTCGAGTGACCTTGTTTCTTCACACTCCTTAAATTGGTCCATAAGAACGTTCCTTACATGGGTCTTCTTTTAAGCCCTTTTTAGACCCTCTAAACATGAAAAGATTGATGAGTGATCTTGTGGCCTTTCACGCTCATTAAACTAAAATTTGAAGTCATGTCTATCTGGCGGTAGTTTACCCCTTTTTCGGTCCGGACGGTTAATTGTACGAACAAAGGTATACTCTAAGAAACTTCAATTCTCTAGAAGAGTACTCTCAGGTATCATTTTAACCCTTTTTTGGGGCTGAGGGACTAAATGTACGAAAAAGGAACCCCCACGAAGTCCATAGTTAAGCTCTTTTCAGACTCCCTAAAATTGAAAAGATCGCCAAGTGACCTTATTCTTTCACACTCGTTAAAATGTTCCATAAGAACATTCATGACGGAGTCCATAGTTAAGAATTTTTCACACTCCTTAAAAATGAAAAAATGGCCGAGTGATCTTGTCTTTATCACACTCGTTAAAATGGTTTTGAATAGACGTCTTTCTGGTGCTAGTTTACCCCTTTTTCGAACCAACTAGACTACCTTCGAAAAAGGTACCCCAGTGGAGTCTCCTTTTATGTTTTTTAGACTCTCTAAATATGAAAAACCATTGAGCTTACCTTCTCTGGGCTTGTTAAAATCACATCGAAGGGCATTACCATTGTGTGTTTTATTAATCGCATTTTCATACCTGCTTCTTTGGCCTAATGCCAACTCCATGTTGCTCTCAATTGAACCATCTAAAGCATGCCTTATACACAAGCCCTATAGCACTTTGCCTTTGTGTCTTGACACCTTTGGCCCCTGGAGGATTTTTCCCAAGTGTCCTTACTTTGAACATCAGTCTTGTTCCTACGCCTTGAAATTGAATGTTTGCAACACTCATTCCTCCTTTGTAATGTAACATTCTTTTATTCTTTTTCCAAAATTATTGCAAAAGACAAAAAAAACAAATATACCCCGAAAAGAGGAAGGGAAAAGTATTTTCTTTTTATTTGGCAGCACAATGAGTCACCCTTGGACAAAGCACATCCTTTCGTTTGTTCGTCAAGCTCTAGGATTTAATACGACCTTAGGAAGTTGTTCTCACTACATAGATTTGTGTCCTCCTCCATTTGGTTATTCTTCCAAACATATGGAGAGTTTGTGTTGCCTCCTTCATCGTGAACTTATGTCAAATTCCATTCTTCCTGAGTCTCATCATTTTTAGTGCTATTTCCCAAGGGAATTTTTACCAAACCTAAGTCATCCCCTCTACAGTTTGTCTCTTTCCCTCATGCCTGACCATCCTAAATGTCCAATCAAGTCTTTGCTCGAAATCAATGAAGCCTTCAGTCTGATCATCACGATTCTCTAGTCTGTGACCGACGAGCCGTCGAAGACCTCTAGGTAGTGAAGTCGTACACTCATATTACACTCCTACCCAAGTTTTGAAGATTTTGAATTTGTTTCTCGAGCTCTGAAGACCTCATCTCCAGCCATCAAGCCTTATCGGCTTCTAGAAGTTGGATACTCTACACATATATCTTTTTTATTTCGAGATGTAGCTCTGTTGTGTATTGCTTGCGGCTACACTTTATATAGTTATATGACATGGATCTACAGTGTATTTGATTGGTAGCCATGATTTTATTTTATCCCGAGCATGGGTATGCCCGCCTCGATGAGACAATTATTATTTTGCAGATGACACCTCCCGATTTTTGGTCCCTGGATTCACTTGTTTGGCACATCGGTGAAGATTGTTAATGTATTTCAGCCATCAGATGATCTTCTGACCTCACACATTAGGGGACATCTGTTATAACCCTAATTTGCACCATACATTCTTACTTGGCATCAGGCCACCTCAGATTCCTTCTTTGCCAAAACACTGTTGAACAACTCTTATTAAAAATGCCTTTTATAAAGGCCCACATGCCCTGCCACATTACTGCACGCGTGTACATGCTAGCTGACCCAAGACAACCCATGTGTACCTACAAAAGCATGAAAAAAGGAAAGTTGTTGATGGAACACACAACTTTGGGTAAGTTAACTAAACCATTCAGCCATGCATGACCAAACATTCGACCAAATACCTAGCTTCTTCTAGCCTATAAAAGAAGGGTTAGGGGTCCCGTTTGGAAGAGGAGAATCATAGTAAAGAAACTATACCTGATTGAGAATTCCCTTTGTCCCAACCTTTATCCATCCTTGTGAAAAGAGAAGTATAGAGCAAAGCAGTTGGAAGACAGTGGAAGAAGAGCCCAGGACCAGGATTGAGGAGCAGTAGTTGACTTTATCATTGTAAGGTATCATTGTGAAGTTAATAAAAGAATTGTTTTTCCCGTCCCACCATATGAGATTGTCACTATTGGAATATTGATTGTATGATTGATTAAATCTCTAACCCATTAGCTCATAGATCAAATGCATGTGGAGTTCCTTGTTTGTCTTTAGTGAATGCAGGTCAACATTGGGAGGAGATTTGCAGTCAAAGAACAACCAAGCGTGAAAAGGGATCATCATCAAACACGGAGAATAAGGTATGTCAACTTAATCTCTTGAGCCTTGTATTTACATATGAGTAATAGGGGTCTAGGCATGGGATGATGGTAAAAAGTAAGAATCTTTAGGTCTTTTCTGCATGCATGATAAAACCCTTAGTTCTAGTCCGTAGGAGGCATTTCCCACCCACAACAATCACGCCTTATGTTTCTGATAAGTGTCTTTATGCCTTGTGCTTTGAATTGGAAATAATGAATTGCATGCTTGTATTTATATGCCCAAAATGGTTTCTGTACAGAATGTATATGTTAGAAGTATGCATTCGTTCCTTGAGAACTTTCATATCTATTTTATTTTTCTGATGCACTAGATTAATTCCTTGAGGAACTTTCCCAGCGATTTTTTTCACCATCCTAGAGCGTCGGATTGGCGAGATCGGGGATCTACACATCGGGATATTCACATGTTGGTGAAACTAAACCCATGAAACCTGAAGTTGTGATGTACTTTGTTCCATTGGATCAAGGAAGGTCATGGACCATCGATCTGATGTGAGTAGATTAACACTAGAGTATGTGGAAATTCGAATTTCCCTAAGAACCAAGCTCCTAAGAGATAAGTGCCTTTTCGAAGCGTAGATGAGGTCCAAGAGGTGAAATTGTCTCAATTTCATAAGCTTGGGAGGTAAATCAAAGGTTGAGACATTTTAAACATCTGAGATCTTCCCAGTCAGGGAAGAAAGTGGAATCTTAAGAGGAGTGTTGGCACAGGAGAAGACCCAGGGTTCAGCTCCAAGAGCGCACTAACAAGCCCTAACTACTAGCCCTTTCGGCTACACCTGCGAAGAAGATGCAGTCTCACCCAAAGCATCTATGGGGTGGTTATAGTACTCAGGTGTCTGCAACCTTAGTTGGGACACAGATCTGTGACTATAATACTTGATAGAGCACTTAGCACCATCAGTTCGTTATTATTTAACCGATGTCTACTTCCCAGATAAAACAGAGCATCGCAACATTCACCCTGACCTAATGTATTTAATCACTTAGCATAAATAAATGGATCAGATCTGGCATATTCAAGCACTAAGCACATTTACCCATATCATATCTAACATCTAGATTCATCATAAGCACAAAGAATAAACAGATCTATCTATCTATCTATATCAAGCACTTAGCAATTAACACATATATACATCAACACGTTGCACATAGCAGAACAACACAATATTTATGTGGTTCACCCTCACCTTGGGGCTATGTCCACCAACTCTTCTTATTTATTGTCTACAATTAGTCATCTATATGCACAGAGTCACAAAAACCCTACCCCTCATAGGACATGAGATCTGCGTGCACCTCGCCAGATCCTCCTTCCCGATCTAGGTCTAGCACAAAGCCTTTCACATTCTGTTACAACCACTTGCACTTATCTTTACAGTCTCTCACAATATGCATAGAGCATCTACAAATCATACTTTCACTTAGCTTATCATCCTTACATCACATAGATTCCTATTCCCCTCCTTACATTTCCTAGACATCTATTTATACTTTAAAAAATAGACCTAATCATGGGTAAACCCATGGGCCGACATCCCATACCCATTACATATTCCCAAATCCCAAAAAGGACCCAAAAAGGGTATGATATCCCGCAATCTCTGCTTTGTTTTGTGCTCCATATTCGACAGGCTATCAAAGTCCCAAAATAGGTCAACATGACCAAGAATCTCCCAACACTCACCTGTGACTCATCTCGAGTCACTCTAGTCTAACAGGATTTTCTTCGAATGCCTTGAGCCTAGCTCGAGCTACTTCAACTTGCTGCTGTGCTATGACCTCCTATTCAACGAACTCTTGGATGACTGCATCATTGATATGTCCCTCTAGACATTGTTTAGTTGTAGTGAAAACCTGCACTATCTCTTCTCCTTGGACTTCTACTTCTATAAAAAATTGATAGGCATTGTCTTGTACGGTTTGGAGTTTCTCAATTACCTCCATAACTCTGCTCTCGATAGTATGGATTTGTTGTTGTGCAGTGCGTTTCTCTTGGTAGTGCTTCATTCTTTCCATAGGTGAGAGGGACTTTAGTTGTGCCTATATCTTTTCATCTTGATACTTCGCCTCTTGGAGTTACGACTCTAGTTCATTCAATTATGGGTTTTCCGTGAGTTGTTCATAGGTCTAGGAACTATGATCGGTAAGTTGCTTGCATTCTAGGGTAAGATCCTTTAGTCTTTCAACTGCGCTTCGGGCGGTTTCCTTTCTTTTGTTTCTTACATCTTGTGGGGTCTCAGGTATAGTGCGTTGCTCCAAATCAGCTATGCGTTGTTGTAGCTACTGGATGGCTTCTGCGAGATGGTTCACCTACTGTGAAACTCAATCTTCTGCCTTGATTTCTAAGACTTTCACAGAGTGAAGTTCTCTGTTGACCCCTTCCTTTACTTTGAGTTGCTCCATGAGAAACTATTCCTTTTCTTGTTGTAGTTGTTCTTTTTCTTCATCAAACTTCGCTTGGAGAGAAATCTTTTCCAATTCTGTAGCACTCCATTGTTCTACGAGTACTCCTTGTACTTCTATCAAAGTCTGGGTGGCTTGTTGTATTTCTTACTATGCTCATTGAAGGCGAGCTTCGATTGTATCGGCTAGGTGGTGGAGTTGAGCTGGATCATCTCCCAATTTTGGTTCTCCAAGTGCAATGGTAACTGCGCAGTTAGACTGTAGGGCTTGTTGTACCCCTCAGAGTTTAGTCTCAATTAGTTCATACATCTCTTCTTACTTTGCATCTTGGTCATGGTGGTCATCACTTTCTTCCAAGAGGAAGGTTTTAGAGGCGAACCATTCCTCTTCTTCAGGGGATCAACCTTGTGTCCCTGCTCCTGTTCAACTTCTTTTTCATCTAACTCTTTTCTATCACCTCCTTGCTCTGGTGATATGGAAGCAATCTTCATAGATGCTCTGTCTAATTCTTGGACCTCTTCGATCTTCTTTGTTTTGCTTGGTCAGGGTGTATCCTGCATTGTTTCTGGGCTATATATGTTAGAGATCTCTACAGGTTCTACTGGAATAAGGAGGTCCGCTAACTAGTCCTTTGTGATATCCTCCAAGTACTCATCCCTAATCTTGTAGTGGGATTGAAGTTGTTTCTTATGTTCATCGACACACGCTGTGATGTAAATAAAATGCCAATCTACGTTGAACTTCATCAAAGGCCGAAACTAGTGTAGAGTGTTTGGAGTCATGCGAGGCTAAGACTGTATGGATATCTTTAGCTGATTATAGTAGATATGACAAAAAACATTTGATTGTCATTGTTTATTCATGTCACTTGAGTACCATAGCCTAATAAACTTCATGACCAATGGTTCAAAAGGCTTGATGTTTGGGAATCTCGTACCTTATGACATCTCCCAGGCAATAAAATCTATAAGGACCAAGACCCAGCTGAAATGAAATTTGTATCCTTGATCCTATGCTTCTCTATAGTCGAGTTCCAACTGTTTCACCAAGTACTTCACCCATTTGATTTGAAGGGCTTCTGCACACTTCCCTATGAGGTCGACTACAAAACCAATGACTTGGGTGGGTCGGTTATTTCACACAAAATTTCCTGCAATCAATTGAAAGGCAAGGCGCACTGTGCCACTCTTGATAGAAGCTACCTTGTAGCCTCACGTGCCCTTATCAACATCACCATAAGTGTCTTTGATCTTCTGTGCTAGAGTGCGATCCATGGATTTTTCGGGGTAAAAATCTCGTGGATCAGTTCCTTTCATACTCAAGGTTGTGATCTGATTGATCAGTGTCAGATCAACCATTATGTTAATGCTTTATAAATTTCCTAGTGGTTGTTAGAAAAGAAGAAATCTATGGGAGGTAACTTTATCCAACCACTTTGAAGCTGGGATCTAGCCCTACCAGCTTCAAAGAGGGATCTCTCTGTATGATTTAGATATGTTTGAAATTTAAAATATTAGGCTAGGTGAATAAAATATGTTTGTTTTGTTTGTTGTCGTTTTCGTTGGGTTGGCTGAGAGAGATTTACACATCCATTGGGCTATGGGTTCTATATTATGAAATAAAATCTAAACAAGAAAACAAAGAAACCTTTCACAGGGCGAGATAATGCGATCATTGGATTCTTTTAGCATCAAAAATGAGGAATAGTAGAAAAGGAGATAATGTCAATTACAACAAAGAAGCAGTTAAGAATTTCTTTATCATAAAGTCAGAAGATGAAACACTAAAATATTTTAAAGTCAGAAACAGGGTATACAAAGATAAATCCTGCAACTTTCATTACATTCAAAGATTAGATTTAGAAAATAGTGCAATAACTAAGAGAGAATAACATTTAACTTAGAAAGGAAAACATCACCAATGAGTACACACAAGAATCCTGTGAAAACGCCTCTTTGTATTAATGGAAGATCTCTTGAAAAATATTACAGTCTAGTAGCTCGCAGGGCATCGAGATCAACCCTCAATACTTTGAAAAGTGAAGTATTTATAAGAAAAATTACAATTGATCCTTTCATTAAAGATCAGGACTTGGTAAATCTATATTTAGCTTAAATAACTTAAAAAACTACAAAAATCTAGGAAACTGTTTGATGATGTGTCGAAGTTTCATGTTGTTTTCTGGGTGAATCGTTGGTGAGGCCTCTACACAACCTTGTCTAACTGGATAGCTGACTGGGCTTGGACAGCTCATCGACTACTCGATCAGATTGCAAATCTCTTCCCATCGAAGATGACTGGGAACGACGACTTTGAGTAACCTTCGGTAAACTTCATCCATCTCTGTGTACTTAGCAAAAGTTGGCTTGATGATGAAGATGTACCAGATCTCATGCTGTATGTTGATGTCCAACTGAAGAGCATCTAGGAATGCCTTGCCAGTGATATTGCCTTGTATTCTTGAAAATTTTGAACTATCCTTAGCCATAGTGGCTAGTCTCTTTTTGTAATCGGGGAGCGTCATCAATTTGTCATTTATCACTCTCAGACCAGGAAGACCCTTCTTCTGTAGAGTCTCGATCTTTCTAAAAAAACCTTTGCACCCCTAGGTACATAGCCTGAACCTTTTCCTCTAGCTGTAGCATCAATCCTCTCCTGGTTAGGACTCTCTTGACCTCAAGGATGGTCTCTGTTCTATCTTCAATTCTCAGATCTTCCAAGTCCTCTCTGGTTTTAAAATTTAGAAATTTGATGATTTCATTAGCCTCGGTGGGCATCTCTCCCAGTTCTACTCTAAACTTCTTGATGGATTTCTTACTTCTTTGTACCAATTCATTTTGCTCAAACATAATTTGTATCATTGGCCATATTTCGTTCATAGACTTGGTGATGTCTGTCCAGACACTTTCTTTGACTTCAGCCAGTGTTTTGCTTGCCACTGTTTGCTTCCGAAGCTATTGTAACTCTTGTTTGAGTTGGTATGACACTTATTTTTCCTTGGAGTAGCTGGTTTGGCAATAAGATTTGAGTTTCTGGAGGTTCTCAATATCCTTTTTGAGCCTGCTAATCTTTGTTTCCTACAGATTAATTCCTTCCATAGACTTAGCCAGTTCAACAGTCTTTTCCAGAGACGTTAGTGGATTTGTCGATGGAATTTCTGGTAGTGACACTGTTCTCACTCCTGTGAGTGGAACTGTACTCAATGGAATGACTTCCATGGGTTTTGACTCCTCTTTCTCTTTCATTAGTTTCTCTAGTTCAGCTTCCATTTCCTTCAATTGTGCATTCTGCTCCATGATCAACTTAAGCATCTCATCTTTTTCTCCTTCTGTCTCCGCTATTTCCTTTGTCTAAGAGTCTACTGTTGGTGCCAACTTCAATTGTTTCCTCAGAGATTCTATGTCATCATTTTTCTTTTTGATCATCTCCTCGACTGCTTTCACATTTGAGGGATCATATCCGATCTTGAGGACTAGTTCCTCCAATGTCTTAATCCTGTTATCGTTGGCAAAGGATCATATTTTTTCCAACTTCAACTGCGTCTGGACATTATTCAGAGACACTTGTAATTTGGAGGTAGTAGTGGAAGCATGTGCCAACGTGGAGAAAACCATTTCTCCAATTTTCCTATGCAATCCATTTGATCAGTTGGATGCACATCCTTAGTCTGGAATTAAAAAGTTTCCCTTTTGTAATCAGTGATTACCTTTGGGTCTGGCACTTGTTCTTGGAGAAATGCCATGTGCATTCTTCCCTTATCAGTGTTGAATGCTGATAACAGTCTGTGTTGTGTAGTCGACATTTTCTTCCAGAACTGAGCATATGTGCTGCTGGTCAGTGTCTGATTCTTTTTCTTGATCAAATCATATTTCTCGAAAATACTCATCTTCGGTCCTATTTTGCCTGGCTGGTTGAATGGTGGAGTATATGTAGGCTTCTTTGGCAATGCTAAGGTTATGATCTGCTTATTTCTTGTACTAAGGAGTGAATGATACACCTCCGTCATTTTAGTGGATGGAATTTCCTTTTCTCCAGCCGTGTCAGGAGCCTGAGTGGTTTTCGGCCTCTTTGTGTGCAATCGAAACTCCTCAAATGATACTTTAGTGATAGAAGGTGAAGTGTCCTTCCTAGGCCTTTTCTTTTTTGGAGCCTGTGGTGTAGTCATCTGTGAAACAAAAACTAAAGGGTCCTATTGTTCTGCCTCAACCAGTGTGTTTGGCTCCCATTCTGTCTGGTTTGCAAACTTCTCTACCTCAGGCCTAGATATGTGAACATACAGGATATTCTTGTTTTTTATTCTCATCTCAGAAATTACCCCGCATAGATCATAGTGCCACATGAAACTAACAAAAAACTTCATTTATTTTAGCAACCTATCTGCTTCCTCCCCGATGCCTCGACTGTTGCAGATGAAAGATCCAATCTGCCCTTTGATTCTGAGCTACTGCTTATTCTTCAAAGGCACAAAATGTATGCCGTCTGAGTTTATCATCTTCCTTATGTATTCCAGGGAAAAAATTCTAACAGGTAAGTACTTGGGTAGTTTATATGGGGCCAACTCACACCCATAGACTCTAATCTCAGTATGATTTTGGTACAAGTACCAATCACTAGTCTTTGTAAGGTCCGAGAGATATAGAATCCTCTGAATTTTGTCATTAATTATGGGTTCAGGTCTGCCACTGAGCATACTCACCACTGGGTGGTAGAACTGCTCGATGAACTGCTTGAAACTAAATTCTATGGAGTTATGTCTGAGCAGAGAATTCCATGATGTTACTGCATGTGGTCTACCATCCTCATCCATCTTCCACATAGAAAAAGAAAATTTGTCTCCTTGGAAGAAAATGAACAAGTATGCTAGTATTGCAGAATACCTGAACATACCTTCTGTGGAGAAATTTATGAATTGTTCATGAATGTTGTCCACCAGGAACGTGTTGTAGTCAAAATGTGTAGTGGGTTTCTCATCGGTGGAGAAAATAGATAGGAATCCCAAAATGGGTTCATCTACCCATTGATCTGAAAAATAACCAAGCAAGGCGCATAGTGACGTGATGACCTGGTTTCCTTTTATTGAGAGCAGGGAGGAAGGATATGGGGGGTTTGTAGTGGAGAGCTGAGCGGATTGTGGAAGAAAAAGCTCAAAAATCTGAGCTCTTTCAGGAAACGACAACTTCTGGAAGAGCTTTGTGATTATTTCAAGGTTAAAAGGTGAGGCAGAGTTAGCTCGGGATATCTGCATCATCTGGTCGATAGTTTCAGGTGTGATGAGGAAAATAATTTCCCTGGATGAGGACACAATGGCTCTTTGTTCGGGGATATAATGGGCTTGGCACTTGAGGGCGAATTCTGGGAAGTGGTGAATCTGGGGGAAAAGATACAAAGGTAGGTTGGACTCCCAGAGCCCAATTTCATCACTCTGGTCTAGGAAAACTTCTTTAAGCCATGACTGTAGGTCTATGAAGTCAAAATCGCATCTTGTGTCTATGATTAAGTAGTCTTTGTCGGCCAGAGGAATCCTGTCGAGGTCGATAGGAGGTGGGAGAAAAGGATTCTCTTCACCTTCTGTTCTCTTTGACTTTGGCACCATCACTGTAACAATACCTACAAATAAAACAAAGGTTAGCGAGGGCGACTGTAGATGTGGGCAGATGACTATAACAGAGAGGAAAATGGGGAAAATTGTCTGGTGCGATGACTGGGTAAATGGTGAGGAAGTGAAGGGTGAGGATAGTTTTGAGTAAACGAATATCCGTTGGGAACGGGATATAGGTCAATTGGTTAACAGATAAGTTAGCTAGTAATAAATGGCCAACGGATCACTTAGAGTGAGAGATGGAAGGTGACAATGACTGAAGCATATGGCTGAGTGACATGGCGAGTATTGATTAGGGGAAAAGACCATGGTGAAGGGACTTGCCATGGGTGAAGGAGGGAGAAATACTGACAGAGTTATGGGAGGTGACTGTTACTAAAAAGGTGGATAATGACATCATGAGGTGATGAGGTATGTCAGACAGTAATAGGCGGTGGGATTCGAGACCAATGGATTCATGCCACGTATAGACAGGGGGCCCGCCAGAGTAAAATTCCATTCCGAACCCCCCCCCACCGTTAAAGGTAGATTGGTCGGGGGGGTCCGAAAATTACCATGAGTCATTGATCTGCGCACTTTCCTTTCGACCGTGGATCTGTGCATGATCTTTAAAACACATTCCCGACCACCCCCCCTCCATTAAAAGTAGAACGGACGGGGGGGTCCAAAATCCAATATAGACTGTAGATCTAAGCATTGAAGCTTGAGCCATCCATATGTGCGCATATATTGTCTCCGATTCTGGACCCCCCCCCCCACCCCACCATCATTAAAGATAGAACAATCGGGGGGGGGTCTGAAAAGACTTGTCCACCATAGATCTGGATGCAAACATCTGAGTCGTGGATACATGAGTTGTGCATAATTGTGAGAGCGAAAGCATATGCACCCAGAAAAACTTAGGATAAGTGCATATTGTGGGTTTTCCCAAACTTTTCCATGTTTCTATCACCAAGGGGTTAGACATCAAACCTTTTAAGCCTCAAAGACATGGTTCAACATTGATCATCGAGCTGGATTTATTGAAATAAAGCAAACTACCCTATATTCTAACCTAATTACCTATGACAATTAGCCTAGATTAAACTGTTGGACTAACAAATTACTCTATCCTGGGACTATCTGACCAAGATTAGGCAGTCTGGTCAGATTTAATCACTAACTAACGTAGATCACTTGGCTAAGATTAAACAGTTTAGCCAAGCTTATTCACTACTCCTATCAACATCAATTTAAAAGAACTTGGTCATGGTTGAAAGGTATGGACCAAGTCATTGTTATTGCATGGGGCTCTATTAAATTTCTTTTATGCCCTCTTTTATTCTTTTTCTTTCTTTTTCTTTTTTCTTTTCTTTTTCTTTCTTTTTCTTTTTCTTTTTCCTCAAATTATTTGCAGAATGAAAAATCATTTGACAAACAAAAACACTAAAGAGATAAAATTTCAGTCACCAGTTGATCCTATAAATTATAGGGTTATAACACATTATACGATGGTTTATCCACAAATAGCCTCCATGGTAATAAGATAGTAGGATCTTGACACATCCATTCACCTCCTGGTGTCGTCCGAAGTGAGGAATATTCATGACGTTTAGCAGGGTGGACTGTGCGAGGTTCATAGTCCACGACTGGTAGATTATCTTTGAATTCTTCCCCTTAGTTTTAGTCAAGTACTTATGTGGGGCGACATGTTATAGACTTTGCGATCTCGAAATTTGAAGTCTCTAAACTTCAACACTACAATCTTATCTTGGTCTTCTTGAACTGCGCGTATACCCTTCATAAGGTACCTCGTAACCAAGGTGTATTTTAAATCTCAGGGCACACTGTCTCGATTTACTGCGCTACTTAAAGGTGGGATATAGGCAGGTAATATACTTAGGATCAATTTGGCATTTTCTAGATCATCCCTGTTCTTGGTTCTCTTTTCATCAGATGGTCCGGCTACGCAAGCAGTGGATGAAGAGGCTGGCAGTCTTGTCTTAGATGATGCTTGTACACCTATAGACATCGACATGAATCTCTCATTCATGAGGTTGATTACAAATTCTTCAACAATTTTCTTGGCATTGCTCAACTCATCCGACATACACACTTAGGGTTAACTTAGACATAGTAATAAGATAGAGGGAAATAACACAATGACCACTCTGTAAAATCAACAAGTTTGTGAGCTCAATTTCATGATTGGAAAAAGTGTTCTCAGTGCATGGCATGATAGGCTAAATAGGTAACTCGACAATGGGTCGCTTGCAATGGGTATGAAGCCTTCATTAACTCTGTTCTGTCCATTATGGCGCAATCCCAACAGTAGGATGGCAAGATGTATGTACATAAATGTCTTTCTACCCATTCCGAGTGTTGGTCTAATGGTTATAATGTCGTCATGGTGAAGTGCCATATGTTGTTGTTTTGATATCCCGATGAAGATCCAATTTTGAAAATGTCCCTTCTATGAAGTTTCCTCTAGAACCTTCTACAACTTGTCGATCTTAGCTCTCTTCTTACTTAGCTTTCTAGCCTTCTTCCCAGTGAGCTTTGTCTCGGTAGGCCTTTTTCCATTCTGATTTGTATCCTCTTTTGGCATAAGTACTTCACGATGTTGAGATTCTTTCCTAATATTCAAGGGTGATCCTTCTTCTTTATCTGGAGTAGGTACTTCAATATTCTATGGGTCTTCTAATGTTCTTGGAACTTCCACATCTAGGCCTCTAGTGTTAAATACCTTTGATCTGTTCTTCTGATCTTCAATCAAGTGTGTGATTCTTCTAGTCATGAATTCTTTTAATTCTTTCTTCTTCTACTCTAAAACTTCTTCTTCTTCTTGCCTTCTGGCCTGATCTCTTTCAATCCAAGGTTTTCCTAGTAGCATGGTAAATGGGGCATTGTTCTCAATAAATCTAATAATCTCAAAATCTTCCTCTATCGAAGTTCCATTGGTATTCATAGGTATCCGGGTGAGATTTCCACATTGGTTTATCAACTTTCCTTTGAATAGTCCTATTCCTCCCGATGAAGAAATCATAGCAGGCCTCCCTATAGCTTCCCAAGTTTTTTTTGTCATGATATTCACCTGTGTTTCCTTATCTAGAACACATACAATGTCGAAGTATCCTATTATTGCTTCAAGGCATTAATTTTCTTTGAATATATCTGATAATATGACATGTTGGTGGTCATTTAGGGTTTCTTTACTATGTAGCAATAGGTTCTCTGATTCTTTCTGGGATTCTGTCATAATATTAGTTTATGGATCTACCTTAGGATTTTCTTTTCTCATGTTCATTTCTTCAAGCTTAGAAATCATTCTAGGATAATCCAATACTTCATGGTCCATAGATTTAAAACAAAGACAACTGGGTCTTCTACCAGGGCATTCTTTAGCATGATGTCTTGGTTTTTTGCAACTGTAACAGAGAGTTAATCCTCTCTTTTTTTTAAATGATCCCTATCCTTTCCCACACTGTGTGCTAGGATCATGGTAGCTAACTTTCAAACATTTCCTTATAGGGTCCTACATACACTTATTATTCCAATCATTCTTTCTATGCATAGGTATAACATATTTTTCATTATTCTTATCACATCTATTCATATCAAATCTTCTTTCATCTATTAATACCCTAGTTTTCAAGCTAGGATAGAATCTATCAATCATACCTAGATCCATATTGTTGAAAAAAAAAATTCCACTTATCTTACTTCTACAGAGCACAAAGCTTTTAGATCTAGAACTTTTGAATATTCTTACATTTATCATAGCACAAAGCTTTCAGATCTTACCTCTTTTCTTAAGATCGAACTTCTTTTCCTTAGCACAGAGCTTATCAAACTAAATAGAGTATTGCACACTAGAGCAACAGATCTACGCACAGAGATTTCACAATTTCAGGTTGGATCCTTGCACAAAGCTTCTTCTTCCTCAGTTCCCATCAATCACAGTTTCAGGTCCCGGCAACAAAACCATTTGTTACAACAAGGGCAGACCCAGGGTTTAGCTCCAAGAGCACACCACATGCCCTAACTACTGGCCCTTTCGGATACACTTGCGAAGAAGATGCAGTCTCACCTGAATTAGCTATGGGGTGGTTGCAGGACTCAGTTGTCTGCAACCTTAGTTGGGACACATATATGTGATTATAATACTTAATTGAGCTCTTAACACCATCAATTCATTATTATTTAACCAATGTCTACTTCACATATAAAACAGAGCATCATAGAATTCACCCTGATCTAATGTATTTAAGCACTTAGCATAAAGAAATGGGTCAGTTCTGGCAGATTCAAGCACTAAGAACATTTATCCATATCATATCTAACAGCCAGATTCATCATAAGCACAAATCATAAACATATCTATCTATCTATCTATATCAAGAACTTAGCAATTAACACATAAATACATCAACACATCGCATAGAGAAGAATAACATAGTATTTACGTGGTTCACCCCCGCCCTAGGGCTACATCCACCAACTCTTATTCTTTATTAGCTTCAATCAGTCATCTACATGCACGGAGTCACAAAACCCTACTCTGCATATGACAGGAGATATGGGTGCACCTCACCAGATCCTCCTTCCCGAGCTAGGTCTAGCACAAAGCCTTTCACAGTTACAACCACTTGCACTTAGCTTTACAGTCTCTCACAATATGCACAGAGCATCTACAAATCACACTTGCACTTAGCTTATCATCCTTACATCACATAGATGCCTATTCCCCTCCTTACATTGCCTATACATCTATTTATACTTTACAAAATAGGCCTAATCATGGGTAAACCCATGGGACGACATCCCATACCCATTACATATTCCCAAATCCCAAAAAGGACCCAAAAAGGGGCCAAGATCCCGCGATCTCTGCTTTTTCTTGTGCTCCATCTTCAACAAGTTGTCGAAGTCCCAAAATGGTCAACTCACCAAGAATCTCCCAAAAATTGGTCAAGGGCCAACAAGAAGGAGCTATAGTGATTATTGGATCGATCACCGTGAAAGATCTAGACCATCATATAATATTCCAAACAACGAGGAGTAAGCGTAGAGGAGAACATATCTCAATCATTCAATCTGAGTGTAAAATAATAGTGGCCTCCCAATCAAGGTAAAGTGCACTAACAATAAGCCTTGAGGGTACATGAGAGGAACGAGGTTCCAAAGTCCCAAAATCATCAGAACCATCCATCTAGAAGTACATGTGGCAAGAGATCAGCATTTCATTGACTCATGAACTAGGGAAGTCAAAGGGTTGAGTTGTGAGAATTTGTGAAATGTGAAATAGCAATTTGATTTGAGTCATTAGATCATGGGGAGTTGTGAGTTGTCGATCTAACACTCGCAAATATCGGTAAACCTGGAATCGGGAGAACAGAGGTGAACCAACCTCCAAAGTCGCTAAACATGAAACTGTGACTTGATAACATCCATCGATTGGCATGAGGACACTTGTCAATGGATCAAGGTCTCCGGGAGAATCGTAGTGGAGTTCTTAGTTTGAGAACTATTATTTCTGAACCCCGAAGGCCTGAAGTCCCAAAGTTATCCATAACTGTTGGGTTTGGAGGATGCGTGGCACAAATTTATGGGCTCCGGGTGAGGACCCAAACTAATCCTCAATCATCAGATCAGGAGGACATGCATCATAGGATTGTGGCCTTTGGTTAAAATTCGTTGGGGAGAAGGCTTGAGACTTGAAATCTCATAATTCTGAAATCCCGAAGGAGATCTTGACCGTCGATCAAGAAGAGGGTTGGAGGACCGTTGATTTGGGTTAAATGGTTAAACACCCGATGTGGAAGATAAACCATTGATCGAGCAAGACAGGTGTCTGTCGATCATCGGCTTTGGAAGTTTGAATTATGGAAGAAGCAGTGTTTGATATTTCAAAACCCCTGAGTCCAGAATTACAAAGAGATCACAGTCACTGATCTAGGAGGGATAGATCTGGTACATAGATTTGAGAGGGGCATATCTGAACCATCAATTCAGACAGTATCGTCAAGATCACAAGATCGAAAATCACGTAGCATTACGGGGACATGATTTGCGCAAAGTTTAAAATATGTAGGGTGATCTGCAATTCAAACTGTGCTTTCGTCAGGAGGACACGTGGAGACGTGGGGAGGATTGCAGTCCCAAAAGTAGTTTTACCCCAAATCACTCGTGACTGTGCCCACAATCGCATGGTCATCACTAAGGTCACGTCCGAGGACAGGACAAGAGAAAAGGGGCTAACACCAACTCAGAGACTTCACCGAAGTGCGAAGAAGAAGGTCACGGGTATCATAAGACCTACAACAGAGGTTGAAAGGTGCATGCATCTGATTTAGTGGTGAGACTAACATGGTCTCAAAGTCTCCTTTGAATTAGACTAAGATAATATTGATTGAAGGTTCGGGCTGAGTCTTGGACTCTCCAAATTAGAACCCATAGAGAGAAAGAGGATTTGCTCCTGTACAGAAGACAAAACAATTTTTTTATTTTTTTATTTTTTCTTTGCCCCACCGTGGCTGTTTTACAAATTGGTATCAGAGCATGGTTACAACACTTGACCTGCTTGGGCTCATAGACAAGTCACTTAAAAAATATATTTGGAGTACTTTTAAAAGAACAACACTCTACCTTACCTCTTTCTTAAAAAGTTTGTTTTAAAAATGTTAGTAAAGGAAAAAATGAAATTGTCTACTGTGTGTATGCATTTAGTAATACACACAATTGCAACGGTTCATTAGTGGGTTACCTCAGACCTACCAAGATAGAATTGAGTTTGGGAAATGCGAGGTATTGTTATGAACAGTTTGGGAATAAGAAAAGACCGCACGAGGACTGGAAGAAGAGGGGTAGTTTTGGGTTCCAAAAGAAGGGGTTTAAATCCTCAAGTTTCAAGAACTATAGAAAAGATTCTAGAAGAATCCTTCCTACTAGAAGTGTATATCAGAAAAATCTCCCCTCTCAAAGTGGAAATAAAACTTTTAAGACAGCCCCAAGAAAGACTAATAACCCAAAGAGGGAACCCTTAAAATGTTGTGGTTGTGGAGAGGATCATAAATTGAGGGTCTGCCCACACAGAAAATAGAATAGTAAGATAGTCTACAACATCCAAGAAGTGACCATCATCAATGATGTGGCTAGAAGCATGCCACAAATCTATGCGGCCTTGGACAATAATCAAGTCGACCACCAAGCTTCAGTAGTGGAGCTAGAAGGTATGATTTTCGACCATCTAGTTTCTATTTTAATTGACCCAGGTTCTAATTTGATTTATGTGGACCCTCGGACTATTGATAAGTGTAAACTGCAACCAATTAGACATATTAAACCATGGTTAGTGCAATTAGCCACTGTGACCAAAAGAAAAGTGGTAGAATTCATACCATCCTGTCAATTCATCATGGGTGGATTGCCCACCCAAGAAACCCTTAACATACTCCCCCTGGGATCTTATGAGTTCTTGATTGGTATGGATTGGTTGGCTACTTATAAAACTAAATTGGACTGTTATCATAAAACTTTAGAATGTGTAAATGAAGGAGGGAGAAAAACAACCCTCCAAGGGATTCAGAAGCTTGTCTCAGTGAGACAAATATCAGCCCTTCAAATGAAAAATATTGTAGAAAGGGGTGTTCCTTATATGCCCTATAGTTACTGGAATATTTTGACAATGAGAAACCAAACCTAGAGGACCACCCCATATTAAGATAATTCAAGGACGTGTTCCTTGAAGAAGTACCAGGTCTACCTCCGAGGAGGGATATTGACTTTTCGATAGAACTTACATCGGGAGTGGTACCAACATCTAGAATGCCATACAGAATGAGTGTGACAGAGATGGTTGAGTTCAACCTACAACTAAAGGAGATGATGGAAAAAGGCTACATCCGACCCAGTGTATCTCTGTGGGGAGCGCCCGTCCTATTTTTGAAAAGGAAAGATGGCACACTCTGACTGTGCACTGATTACAGACAAATCAATAAGGAAACCATAAAGAACAAGTACCCCTTACCAAGAATCGTTGACCTGTTCGACCAATTGGGAGGTGCGTCCATATTATTGAAGATTGACTTAAGGTTTGTCTACCATCAAGTCTATATTAAGGATGAAGACATCCACAAAAGAGCCTTTAGGACCAGGTATGGTCACTATGAATTCGTAGTGGTGTCATTTGGGTCAACCAATGCCCCCGCCACTTTTATGTGCTTGATGAATAATGTACTCAACAAATTTCTGGGCAAATTTGTATTGGTTTTCATTGATGATATCCTAATCTACTCCAAGAACAGGGAGGAGAACGAAGAACATCTTAGACTCATACTTCAAGTACTAAGATAGCATCATCTCTATGCTAAGTTTAGCAAGTGTGAATTCTTTCAGAAGCAAGTCCATTACCTAGGCCATGTCATTTATAAGGAAGGAGTGGCAGTAGACCCTGACAAGGTCAGATATGTTATGGAATGGCCTACCATGAAGGATGTATCCAATATTAGATCCTTCATGGGCTTAACGAGATACTATAGAAGGTTCATAAAAGGGTTTTACAATATTTGTTGTCCAATCACTTCCCTTCAGAAAAAGGGGATTAAATTCATTTGGACATCGAAATGTGAGGAAATATTTTAGTAACTGAAATACCTCGTGACCCATGCACCCGTGCTAAAGATTGCAAACCCGGATAATGATTTCCTTATGTGTACATATGCTTGCAAGGAAGGAATCGAAGGAGTCCTTATGCAAGAGGGACATGTAATTTGCTACACGTCTAGGAAATTAAATGAGTATGAGATCAATTATGTGACCCGTGACCTAGAATTGGCTGCCATAGTACATGCTTTAAAATTGTGGAGGCACTACCTCCTGGGTAGAATATTTGTTCTTATGAAAGATCATTGTGGATTGAGACATCTATTTGATCAACCAAAACTCAATGCTAGGCAAGCTAGGTGGATGGCTCTCCTAAGTGAATTTGATTTTGAAATCAAACACATAAAAGGAAAGGAAAAAAGGGTGGTTGATGCCCTTAGCAGGAGTATAAAAATGATTCACCTAGCAATAGTAAGCGCCTATGAAATGGGCATCAGGGATAGAGTCAGAAATGCACAAGAGACAGATGCATTCTTGAAGACCGTGACCTCATACCTGATCCTATAGGGATGAAGTATGAAGGCTACCAGATGCTCGAGGAAGGGCTGCTGACATACATAAATGGATTGTATATTCCAAACTGTGATGAATTGAAGAGGTTCATAATGGATGAACTACATAAGAGACCATATATTGGTCACCTAAGATATTAGAAGATGATCATAGAAACTAGGAAACAATTCTATTGGTCTGGGTTGATTAAAGACATAGCTAACTATCTATCTAAGTTCCTAGAGTGCCAGCAAGTTAAGGTGAAACACCGACATCCAGCAGGATTGTTACATCCCCTACTGAACCCAAATAGAAGTGGTAAACCATCTCCATGGATTTCATCACCGGATTACCAAAGTCGACCAAGAAAAATGATGCCATCATGGTCGTGGTGGACAAACTAAGTAAGTCTGTTGATTTCATTCCTGTCAAATCAACTTGCACGGCCATAGATATTGCCAACATCTTCATGAAGGAGATATTTAGACTGCATAGCATGCCCAAGGAAATTGTATCTGATTGAGATACCAAGTTTACTTTGAACTTTTGGAAATCCCTAATGGTTGGTTTGGAGACAAAATTGTTATTCAGCATAGCTTATCACCCCAAAACTAATGGAAAAACAGAAAGAGTGAACCAAATAGTAGAAGACATGCTAAGGATGCATGTAATGCATCAACTTAAGAAGTGGGAAGACTACCTACCATTGGTAGAGTTTGCGTACAACAATAGTTATCAAGAATACTTGAAGATGAGCCCTTTTGAAGTCCTCTATGGTAGACAGTGCAAGATTCCAATCAGTTGGAGCAATCTAGTGGATAGAATTACAATCAGACCTAACATTCTGAAGGAAATGGAGCAACAAGTGGTTCATATAAGGAAAAATATGAAGATTTCTCAGGACCGACAAAAAAGTTACACCGACAGAAAGAGAACTCCCCTAGAGTTCAAAGTCAGAGACCATGTCTATCTCATAGTTAGAACCCAGAAGAGTTCTCTGAGAATGAGAGCCTGTGCCAAGTTGGCACCTCGGTATTGTGGACCCTTTGAAGTCTTATATATAATGGGACCTACAACCTATAGGATAGTACTTTCTCCCACAGTAAAGGCACATAATTTTTTAAATGTTTCATTATTGAAGAAATATGTACATGATGCTAATCATATAATTGACTGGTCTGTGAACCCAGTGGAACCAGATGGATAATTTCTTACAAAACCTCAGTGCATACTAGATAGGAAGGAAACCACACTTAGGAACCGAACCATTGCATAGGTCAAGCTGCAATGGAAACACTTTGGCCCAGATGAGGCTATGTGGGAAATGGAAGATGCCATGAGACAGGCATATCCGATTTTTTTTACTTCTGTACATACCTATCAGGTTGATAGATAGAACGAAAAGGATGATGATTCCTTTAAGGGGGAGGGAATTGTAACACCATGTTTCCCCCAGTCTGTAAATATAAATTTATTTTCCAGGAACTATGGAAAACTTAAAAGTGTGAATGGTTGATTTGATGGACCTTGTGTAGAAGGTCAATGAATGTAAATTCTAATTATTTTAATAGAAAATGGTTATGTGTTGCATGAATGCTAAAAGAGGGGATGTGTTAAGAAAGAGTCCACAAATTTTTTTGAAAGGTGGTGGAGGGGACCAGGAATGGTTGTGTTAACCTCCACTGAACTAGTACCATGCTGGAATTTTTTTTCTCATATTAGAACAACCCTCTGACCAGGAATGAATTTCTGTTAGGCTGGTAGGTGGGAAGGCCACCTCAAGAGTTAACGAGGGATGGGGCAGACTTCCCATAGCTAAGGTTTTCGGACTTGACCACGAACTGGGGAATTTGAGCCACATGCAATCTTGCCGAGGGAGGCAAGAAAGGAAGCATGGTGGACACAGGGAGACATGCAAAACAAAATGTAGGCAGGAGAGAGGAAACTCTCAGGTCCGAGGAAGGATTGAAATCTAAAAGTGAGTTATGATCATAGGGGATGGAGATGGAGTTAGGAGAAGGAGATTAACCTTCTTCCTCGTCTATTCATGTATAGGGAGAAGGAGAGTAACCTTCATCCCTAACCTTCGTTGAGCTGGAAGTGAGAGATTGAATCTCAAAGTATCTTGGTCTAGGCTTGGGGGTGGCCAATGATAAATCCATCGGTAGTGACTGAGCCTATGGTTGGGTGGAAATGAGCAACCCTACCAGTAGTCACATCATACCTTATCATTTTGATAAGTGTCTTTATGCCTTGTGCTTTGAATTGGAAATAATGAATTGCATGCTTGTAGTTATATACCCAAAATCGTTTCTTGTACTGAATGATTAAGTTAGAAGTATGCGTTCGTTCCTTGAGAAATTTCATATCTGCTTGATTTTTCTTATGCGCTAGCTTAATTCCTAGGAATTAATTTCCCAAATAATTTCATCACCATCCTAGAGTCGTGTGAGTACTTCCTAATTATGGAGGTTGAACCCCACAATCACTGGGAGGGCAGACTCCAATGAGATTAGGAGAGGTAGTGAATTTATGCACCAAGTCTCTGGAAGGTAGGCAGAGACCGAGACCATATTAAGTCCTAAATTTGAGGAATGAATGTAAGGAGTGTGTGGAAGAATGATTTCAAGTGTTACTTTCAAGAGGAAGAGTGAAAAATCCTTAAGCCTTTCAAAGCCAATGAATCTCAAGAAGAATAGTGAGGTTCAAGTATCAAAAGGGAATCCCCTTTCATTTAGAATATGAATGGATGAGATCTGTTTGAGAGGACCCAGGGTCTGTCGCAACTGTTAGATTAGAAGAAGGGGTGCAGACATTAATGACTTGACTCCTTCAATTTTCCCAAGATTTCACATCGAAAGATTCACATGTTGGTGCAACTAAACTCCCGAAACCCGAAATCGTGACGTCATCTTGACTGTAGATCTAAGGATCTATTTGGACCCTGCTTGACCGTCGGATTGACAAGATTGGGGATATTCAAATCAGGAGATTCACATGTTGGCACGACGAAACCCCTGAAACCCAAAGTTGCAATGTACTCTGGTCCATTGGATCAAGGAAGGTCATGGACCGTTGATCTAACGCAAGTATATTAACGCTAGAGTATGTGGGAATTTGAATTTACCTAAGAATCAAGATCAGAAGAGATAAGCTCCTTTTCGAAGTGCAAATGAGGTCCAAGAGGAAAACTTGACTCAAGTTCGTAAGATCAGGAGGTAAATTGAAGGTTGAGACCTTTGAAACATCTAAGATATTCCCAGTCAGGGAAGAAATTGGAAGCTCAGGAGGAGGAGCTACAATGATCATTGGATCGATCACCATGAAATATCTGGATAATCAGATAATAGTCTAGAAAATGAGGAGTAAGCATAGAGGAGAACAAATCTCAATCGTTCGTTCTGAGTGTAAAAGAATAGTGGCCACCCAATTAAGGTAAAGTGCACTAACGATAAGCCTTGAGGGTAAATGAGAGGAATGGGGTTCCAAAGTCCCGAAATAATCATAACCTTCCATCTAAGAGGACACGTGCCGAGAGATCAAAATTTCACTGACTTGTGACTTAGGGAAGTCAAAGGGTGGAGTTGTGATAATTTGTGAAACGTGAAATCATGATTTGATTTGAGCCATTAGATCATGGGGAGTTGTGAGTCGTCGATTTGATGCTCACAAATATCGGGAAATCGAGAATCGGAAGAACAAAGGTGAACCAACCTTCAAAGTTGCGAAACTCGAACTGCAACTTGATCACAACCCTCGATTAGCATGGGGACACTTGTCAATAGATTGAGGGCTCTAGGAGAACCATAGTGGGGTTCTTAGTTTGAGAAGTGAGATTTCTGAACCCCGAAGGCCCGAAGTCCCAAAGTGATCCATAACTATTGGATTCAGAGGATGCATGGTGCAAATCTGTGGGCTTTGGGTGAGGACACAAATTAATCCTCAATCGTTAGATTAGGAGGACATGTGTCAGAGGATTGTGGCCTTCAGTTAAAATTCATTGAGGAGAAGTCTTGAGACTTGAGATCTCAGAAGTCTGAAATCCTAAAGGATATATCGATCGTCAATCGAGAAGAGGGTTGGAGGACTATTGATTTGGGTTAAATGGTCAAACACCCGATGTGGGAGCAAGACCATTGATTGAGCAGGATAGGTGTCTGCAGATCATCAGCTATGGAAGTTTGAAGTACAAAAGAAGTAGGGTTTGAGATTTCAAAACCCCCGAGTCCGGAATTGCTAAGAGATCACAATCGTTGATCTAGGAGAGACAGATCTAGTCCATAGATTTGATAGGGGAAGATATGAACCATCAATTCAAAAAATATCATCAATATCGCAAGATCGACGATCCTATATCATTGTGGGGACAAGAATTGCACAAAGTTTAAAATATAGAGGGTAGGTCACAATGAAAACTGTGGTTTCGTCAGGAGGATATGTGGAGACTTGAGGAGGATTGTAGGCCCAAAAGTATTTTGACCCCAAACCACTCTTGACTGCACCCAAAATTGTGTGTTCATCACCAAGGTCACATCTTAGGAGAGGCCAAGAGAAAAGGGGCTAATGCCAACTCTGAGACTTCACTGAAGTGCAAAGAATAAGTTCATGGGTATCATAAGACCTACAATAGAGGTTGAAAGTGGTCTGTGTCTGATCTAGAGGTGAGACTAACATGGTCTCAAAGTCTCCTTCAACTTAGACTCAGATAATCTTGCTCGAAGGTTCAAGCTGAGTCCTGAACTCTCCAAATTATAACCCATAGAGAGAAAGAGGATTTGCGCCTGTAAGGAAGATGAAATATTATTTTTATTTTTATTTTTTTCTTTGCCCCATTGTGGGTGTGTTACAAAATGCATGAACCCTTTAGTGATCTCAACATAGTTTGCAATAAAACATCGAATAAAGTTGGATTTTCCCTATAAACTTTGAATCTTAGGGACTTTTCACAAGGGAGGTAATTGAACTATTGCCTCAACCTTTATAAGATCAACCATGATCCCTGTTGTTGAAACTATGAAACCTAGAAGACAACCTGATGTCACACAAAAGTTGCACTTGTTTGGATTCAAGAGAATATGATAGTAGCGACACCTCTCAAAGATAAGTCGGAGGTGCATGGGATGATCATCTCTCTTACAAGATCGTGATGTTAAATCATCAAGATAAGCCTTGACTATGTGTTTGATATTGTGGAAAGCGAAAGACATGGCCCGTTGAAAAGTGGCTCCAGCATCCTTCAGGCCAAAAGGCATATTTTGATAAGAAAATGTACCCCATGGACAGATAAAAGAGGTTTTATGCTGGTCTTCGGGCTTAATATGTATTTGATTGTATCCCAAAAAACCATCCATGAAATAAAAGACCTCACAACCTGCACATTCATCGACAATTTGGTCAGTGAATGGGGTGGGGAAAGTATCCTTTGGATAGGCCTTATTCAAATCACAAAAGTCCATACATACGCGAATCATTCCCTGTTTTTTGTTGATCAGAATGAGATTTGACACCCATTGAGTCAATTGAACGGGGTAGATGAAATCAGCTTTGAGCAGTTTCTCTACTTCATCCTTAATAGTTGTTGCTTTCTTAGGATTTACCAGATGAAGCTTCTATCAAACTAGCTTAATGTCAGGATACGTTATTATTTCATGTTCGATGATTCTTGGATCAATGCCTAGCATTTCCTCGTAAGACTGGGCAAAAATGTCGCAGAATTCCTTAAATAAATCTTTGTAGATTTTACTCTCCTCGAGGGAGAAGTCTGCTCCGATGAAAACATTTTCCATGACACCCGGGGTTCTGGAGATTTCAATAGGTATCATTTCATCAATATTTGTCATATTACCTTCGGCATAAACTACGTGCGTAGCTAAAGGATTGATAGGAAAAGACCTACCTCTAGTCATAGTCAACACGAATCCACCCGCCTCAATTCTTCCTAACACCGGGAGAAAATAAGATATGTGATGGACATCATTCTGGGGTTTTTCTGGACTAGTCAATGCCTCTATAATCGCCTCCTTAGAGGGAAAGACCAATTCTAAGGAATTGGTAGTGGCGAGAGAAGTTCGAGACTAGGTAGGCTCAAAAACTATATCTAACTAATGTGCGGGAGTCAGATTGGGGTCGACAGAAGTTTGTTGGACTATAGAGTATGCAACCTCTGTCACGGACAAAGGCATGGCCATGCCATGATGACCTGTCCCTTCAATCGTGGTCGATGGGGAAGGAAGAGTCAACAGATCATTAAAGTAAGTCATGTGAAATGATGAAACTTGAAATATTTCATCCTTAGGCTGGTCGGGGATAGTCGATATGAACCTGTCATTTCCAGACGGAGGTGGGTAATCGAAGGTACCCATCAATTGTGGGCATAAACCAACCCCTATATTGACGAACTCGGGTTGTGGATTATCAATCATTGGAATTGTGGATGCCCCCGATTAATGGTTAGGATGGGATAAAGACAAATGACCAATGGAAACGATATGACCCTCGTGTCGAAACAAAAAGACCCAAAACACTATGGTGACCACTGCATGCATATCATAGGTCCAACTCCTTCCTAACAAGAAGTTGCAGTTGAGAGGCACATTGACCACCTCAAATTCAATGCCCACGGTTGTTCCTCCTAGGTGCGCGACAAAAGAAGGAATGATTCCATGTGGTATGAATGAATGCCCATTGAAAGAGGTAAGAAGAGTAGGTGATGGAGACAAAATGGGTTGGCCAATGGCCTTCAAACACGCCAATGACATCACGCATGTCAAGGCTCCCTCATCAACCACCGTGTGAAAATTGTTCTTGGTAAAATATTTCATGGTGTAAGAAACTACTATCTGAAATGTGACGTGGTATGGGAGACGAGGTTTCAAGTCAGTCATATCAAGAAAGATCATTCCTAGATTACAAGTCTCAATAGATCCTAAGGAATCTAACAAATCCTTTCTCTGTGAAGGGAAGCTCTGGAGGACCTCCAAAGCAGACATTGCACAAGGGGTTTGTGACAAATCCTCCACCACAGAGTATTTCTGGGCAGCTCTCACGTTTAGATTGTGAGAAGCTTTCTTGAGCACCCCTTTCGAGATGCATGTCATTGTTTCTCCCAAGGTATTCTCGATCTAGAGAGGAACAAATGGGTTTTCGACTTCTTTACCCTTCTCAGAAGTGTTTGGCATTCCATAATCATGTGTCCTAGTTGCTATGTGGGCATCACCTTTCAACATATAAACATTCAAGGTTGAGGGATTACTAGATGATGAAGGGGGTCCCTGACTTCCCCCATCTGCATTCGTAGAGGCTTGAGTTAAATTTTACCCATGTGGAAATGGGTTTGTTAACACAATAGGTTGTTGTTGTGCTAGTAACTTCTAGGCCTCTGCAAGCCGATGGCACAAGTGAGTCGGGTGGTTTTCCATGCAAAGGTTACACAGATACTTTGGCTTTATTTTCTTTGTGTTTCCCTTGCTAGCATTATTGATGGTTTTGTTATCCCCCTTACCCTTCTTTCTTTGTTTATTCCTTCCGTCGGCCTGTCGGTTGGCCTTCAAGTTTGTCAATTGCACACTCTGTACATCCGACGTTTGAGTAGGGCGAGCATCTAAACCAGTGGTTTGGTTGCCCACTATCTATTATATTGACAATTGTTGCAATTGATTCGACAGCTAATCAGCGGGCTTCTCTTGTGCTGAACCAATGATACTATTGGCATGTGGTACAAACTTATGTCTGGTCTTGTCAAGAATGGACCATGGCGCATATGGAAAAACTTCGTAAAGTAAACCAAATTGAGATTATATTAGTTCTAATTGTTGAGCTCTCATTATCACTTCTTTCTCGGAAAACACTCCCAAAGTTTCTATGTCTTTGGATAGCTGAGGTACCAAAGACTTCAGGAACCACTCCAACATGAATGTTGGTGGAACTGGTACTTTTATCAAACTCTTCCGACGCCACCTTTGTTTGCTCAAAGTTGGCCAAAAATTCGGTTTTGGCATCGTATCTCATAGATAATTGAAAATGGTTTAGAAAAACCATTGTCAATTTGCCAAAAGTAGAGTATCTTGAGTGCTCAAGCTTGATGTACCATTTCGTGGCACTCCTGATAAGAGTGCATTGAAACAAATGCAACTGGATGGAGTCATCTCTCAATGAGTTGGATGAGCACCATAGGTGAAAGGTGATCACATGATTACCTCAATCTTCATTAGGATTACCTTCAAACTTTGGAATGTATGAGGGAAGCTTGGCCGGCATTGGAGACCAATGCAGATTGTGACAAATTGGGTCATTTAACAATCTTGACAAGTCTGGAAAATGTAATGTTTCTAGAAAAGGTAGCTTAGGCTATTGAGTATGTACAAGAGTAAAGGAGCCTGGAATTTGGCTGGCACCAGGTTGCCAGAAAAAGTCAGGTTTCTAACCAAGGTTTTGGTAAATCCCATGGCCATGGCCAACGTACAAATGTTGCACTTGTTGAGATGTCATCGTCTGACTCTCGTAATTGGACGCTGAGGGATGGGAAGGGATTTCTCCAAATGTTGTATTCCAAATGTTGTAGAAAGGGTTTTCCCCTGTCGATCCTATGGGCATAGGTATTGATCCTTGCTCGGGGTTCCATTTTCCATGCAAGGGGTTTCCCCCGGTCAACATCCCTGATGAGGGGATTGATCCCTGCCATGTATTCCAGGGTCCTTGAGAGGTGTTTTCCCCCTGTGTAGGAATAGTTCCCTGCATAGGATTTTGTGATCCAAAACCAGGGTTTCCCCCGACCGAGATGGAAACTAACAAGAATGTGTTGTTACCAAACGTGCCAAACAAAGAGAATGAAAAAGAATCCACCGACATGGTGTTGGAAGAAAGTCCTTGAATACCTTCTCCAAAAAAGCTATAGTTCATGTTTGGCTGGACACGGTGCTGAGGAGCACCACCTAGCGAGGGGGACGATGGAGGTATATGACCCCCACCATTAGGTAAAGAATTATAGGGGGCTGAGGTGCCCCCCATGGACCCCTGTAGAGGAGCATTAGAGATCCCTTCCCCCAGAACCATGGTCTGTAGGGTGGAGTAGGAGAGGAAAGAGTTTGTATCAAATCCAGGAATCTTGTATGAGAATGGAGGGCCTATCACACTCTGGGTGAACGAAGCAGTGATCTTCACCATATATGGAATTAGACCACTTCCTGAGGTAGAATTGGTCGAGACCATGGTGTTTTGGAATGACAAAGTTGTGTTAGGAGGTGGAACGCCCCCTATAGTGGAAGTCGTAGAGGGATTTTGAAGACTCCCTAACGAAGTAGAAGTGTTTGCTTCCATTATTGCTTGCAAGACTATTTGATGCTCACAATGAGTTACCCTTGGGGGGATAACTTGTACCATGATAGGCATTAACAAATCAGTGATCCGAGGGTCATACAGCCCAAGAGCTTCCACTCCAAGGTTAGAAATAGTAGACTCCTCTGGATGCGAGAGTTTTTCTCTTGGGGATGGCTCGGGTATAGTTTCCTATGGCCCGATCACCTCAAACGACCCTTGTTGGTTAAGTCTTTGCCTTGGCGGTGGTGGGGTTGGCTCCAATTCAACCAACGACAGACCATGAATCCTTCACGACTAGCGGCGCTCTTGATCTTCCACTTTTTTAGAAGATCAATGAAACACTAGGGATTTCACTAACATTGAAAACCAACACACACTAGAAAGAGTTTTGATGAGATAAACTAATCAAACCACTAGCTATTTCGAAGAACAGTTACACTAGCCAACACTAGAGAAACTTACCAGTGCAAGTGTAACTTGAATACGGAAGCATCCTTTGGGTATACTCTGCAAAGCATGGCCCGATGTCTATCCTAGTTACCATGGTATACCCCCGCAATCACCTATGTAAGTCATTAAAATAAAGGAAACTAGGTTGTCAACGTGTGAACAGTCAGTAGGAGGGTAGAGTCGACAGTCGAGTGGACCACAATGAGCAGGGTATCAATCCTGAAACCTATTGAGGATATCGAAATCAATTGTTTTGGAAGATTACTGAGGACCTCAAATGGATTCAAGACCCACAAAGCTCCATGGAAAATGTAATCAACGGAATCCCAAGACAAGTCCTCTATATGTGTTCCCCACTACACTTGGTCCAACCTTGGAGGGTTTATCTTTGCTACCTTTCTGCATGTGACCTCGTGTTTATCCCCTGTGTTAGAGGGGGTCCTGGATAAATTTCACTTTTACTAGACTTTTCACAGTCCCTAGCTCAAAATCGTATGTTTTTTTTATAGCGTTAAAGAGTTTCCTCTCCAACCTAAATCAAGGCTCTAGCCTAGACTAGTTAATGGACCCTACAAACATAAAGTCTAATAAATTTTAATTAAGCATTAATTTTAAGTGGTTTGTCTTAAATTCAAGGAAAGGGAAATGAAACTAGTGGTGTATTTTAAGGGACGAAAGAGAAGAGCATTAAATGAAACTGAAAGCAAACTACTTCTTTTTGACAAATAAAGATTTGCAAATTTACACTCTTTAACAAACTTTTCGTAACTACTTTTTCTAAGATATTTTAAAAGAAAAACACAAAACAAGATTCCTCTCAACTATGAGCTACTTAGTGTTCTAAGCATTCAGTAAAGAACTTAAAAAAGCACTCTTTATTCTAATAAGAAAAGACAACTAACCTAACTACTCAACCAAACAAAGAAATAAAATCTTTTTTTTTATGCCTCAAAATAAGAAACTTGAAATAACTTCCTTTTCTTTTCTTCTAAAGAGAATAAAAAGGAAAAAATCAAGACAAGACAAGACCAAAAACTGACTTCAATTCTAATGCAGACCACAGGGAGTCACTAACAATACTAAACAAACTGATCAGAAAAGACTCATAAACTCGTCTCAAACCTTTACTAAGAAAACCGAAGAAATCCTTATAACGATAAGCTAAACTGATGTCAAACCCAGGCTACAGATTGTATGTGTAACAAAAGATACCGGTACTATATCAAGAAACCGCTAAGAATTATGACTTCAATCAGGGAAGAGGTTGACTACCTCTTATTTTAGAAATATTTTCTTGACATAGACACGGAATTGACACTTAAGCAGCCTGCATATGTATGCAGGTTGTCTAAAGGTAGGGTCTGTATGTACACGTGCAGACCCATTGTTGTCCCCGTACACCTCTGTAAATTCTCAAAAATAAAACTATAAATCAGGATAACAAGTCAGGGAGTAATGGTATGGCTAACTAGAATCCCTTAAAGACTCATAAACTTACAAAAAACTCAAAAAGGTAATCAAAACCAATTAAAACACCCAAAATGATATCTCCTAAAGACCCTAGAGGCTTCCCCAGTATGGTTGCCAGTTCTTCTATAGTGCCCCCTATGGACTACACTAGGGTTCAACATGTAGGTAGAGCTAACCATCTAAAGTATCCTACCTTTAAAAACTACCCCAAATACACCCCACATTCATCCATAAAACACAAGGTAAAAAGATCTGGTAACTCTACCTTAAACTCTACGCCCGGTGTCGATCCTTTTGCATTTGGTTGTTCCTCGACTACAAGTCTCCTCCCAAGGTTGAAATTCATTCATAAAAATACAAACACATAACTACGAACATGCATATTATATATGAATTAGTGGGTTAAATTTCATAATCAAATATAAATCAAACATAAAGATTGAACACATCATATTCGGGACAGAAAAAGTATTCCTTTTTATTAATCTCACAAAGTTACTTATAATGAGATCGACGACTTCTCCACGAAACTAGTTTGGGCTTCTCTTCACCAAGCTCCAACTATGCTTCTAGGCATCTTTCTCCTCTTCATCTCTCTCTAGGGATTGGATTAGGCTTGCAATGGAGGAAAAATGCAATAATAGGGAATTCTGGCTCAAAACTCACAATGTGGCTGCAAATTCTTGGGGCAAGGGGGGAAACTGAAATGGGCAGAGTTTCAGTGTTCTTATACTTAGCTTTGTAATGAGACCCCAACACCTCCTTTTATGTGAAAAAAGGATGGTTATTCGTTTGGGTGACAGGATATAAGCGGCGGGACAGTGGGGAAACTACCTAATAGCCCGTAATCTTAACGAATTCCTTGCAACTTTTTAATTTTTACAAATTTTGTGAGTATATGCGGGTTGTAGTGGTGTAGCTAGCATATGTACGTGAGCTGTAGTGGTGCAGCAAGCATGTGTACGTAGACAGTAATGGTCCAAGGCATGTACATATTCAAAAATATGGTTTTTAAGAAGAGTTGCTTAGTGATGGCTTAGAAAAAATAGTAAGTGAGATGGCATGATGCCAGGTATGCATGTATGGTGCAATTTAGGGTTATAACAGTCTTGAAGGTCTTCATAAGTTTTTTCCAAACAATTTTTGGAAAGTTTTGTCGATGACTTTTTGATAGGTTTTCCCAATGGTCAATGGAGGAAAATTTTCAAGATCAACCACATGTCATACTAGAATTCTATTATGATAGTTTCTAATAGTTTGAAGGTGAAATACACCTATTTTAGGGATTATTTTAGTAGTGAATTAGTCAATATCTATGGAAATTTCTCAGATTTTGCATGTCATCAACTTGCCAACATTTTGAGGCCCTAAACAACATTTTTCAAGTAGTTGAAATGCTGAGAACTATGTGTACCTTAGGTACATAGTGTGTTTCCCACTTAAATTGAAAGAACTTGGTGAGATATTTCCAAAGAACCATTTTGAGCGCAAAACAAATCTTGTATGCAAACATTATAAATGAAATAGTACAAGGTATATTTTCGACCCCAGTTTACTTCTAAAGGGCATAACTCCTTGATGAGAATTTGATTTGGGACACAAGAGTACTTTGTGGAAATACCATAGATATTATCCACAATTTTGGTCATCGTGATGATGTTATGATAATGTTATGATGATGGAAAATCAAGCTCTTCATTAAGAACACTTTCCTGAGAAAATTTACACTTGTCTGCTTCCATAAATCATGTTTTTCAAAGAAGTTCGCAGGCTACCTATATACTTGCCTGCGAGAATGCCTGATTCTCGCAGGCTGCATTAAGCTAGGGTGCGAGGGGGTTGCACTGTACTTAACTGCCAGGGTGTGAACATCTTCTTAAAGAGGAAAAAGATGAAGTTCTCGAGCCTTCTAGAAGGGAATCTTCAAGAAGAATGAGTTGGCTAGCGAATGGTTATCTAAGTATTGACTTTCCTGATATCTTGGGATCATTTCCTATCCAAGTAACTAAACTATCTTCTCCTATATATTGAGAAGATTGCTCATGGAAAGGGTTAGAAGCAAACTAGCAAGAGATTGATTGGAGAATTAGTGCAAGATTATATGGAGGACTGATGCTACAGCAGCTAGAGACAACAACAAGGTCATCAAAAGTGGTTGATTTTCTTCATGCATGAGCAAGTGTGTGTGTCAGAGCTAGGAGCCATCGAAAGGAGACCTACTACATCAAGGCTCAGGTTGTAAGTTTCACTTTCAATTAATTCAATACATTAATATGTCCCTTTCCCATAAAGATGATGTCACTTTATTACATAACTCCTTGATCATATGTATAGACTAGCTATTGAATATATTAATCTGCCTTTACTTCGATTGGTTTGTACTGTTGTGATCTGGACGGTGCAAGAGCATTGGAGCGAAGCTTAGAACAACAAAGATATAACGAAAGCGTTCATAAGGTATGTCCATAACCCTTACCTCTTAGTTCATTCAATAGGCTAGATTCTAGGGAAAGTGTATTATTCTGTCATGTTTTGTTCTAGATCGAGGTGGATCTAGGGAGATCAGTTTGTGTCCGCACTTATGGATTTATCCTGAAACAAAATTGGCAACTCCACTGGGGACTTATTCCATTTTTCTTTATGGTTTTTGAATTTCCTGTGGCCATTTTCTCTATTTGCATTTTTCTCCTGTTTTGTCAGTGTCTGAGTCCTCAAGTTATCCTGAGAGACCTTCTAGGTCTATAAGCCAGCTTGAATTGTGCTTGCATTTTCAAAAAATTTATTATCTTTAGGAGTTCTCGCACTGTGTCCATTAACAGCCTGCAAGAAATAGTCAAGTTCACACACTACACATAGGGTCTAGTGCGAACACCTCGCACCTTGCTTCAAGGTGGCCTGCGAGAACACTATCTTCTCGCACTGTGTTATACTGCTTGCCTGTGAGCAAGATTTTTGAAAATTTTGAAATCAAGTTTTGACTTTTTCAATTGCTCAGAACAATTGAATTGTGTCTTTTTGGCTTATTGGTTCATTGACTTATGCATCTCTGGATTTAGTTTCCTTGCTGGAACAGATTTAGGGTTTCTAGGTCTTTCTTGCCCTTGGTAGCTTGACTTTCGTTTCTTGGCTCTGTTTGGCATTTTCTTTTTCTCTGACTTCTGGAGTTGAGTCTGTCTGTTTGGCTGAGAACCAGTGATTGGTAGAGAGTCAAGTGCTTGGTGTTTTCTCTCTTGCTTGGTGGTTCGAAAGAACATTTTTCGTTTGCATTGAGAAGCCTCCTTGGTTTGCTTTTTGTTTTTACTTTCATTGAAAGTGTTGGTTGGGTTGTTATTGTTGTTTCTTTATGATTTGGTTTTCTTTTCTCATTGATTAGAGTTCTTCTTGGAAAGTGAACAACAATTTTCTTTCAAGATTTTGTTTTTGTCTTCTCGAAAACATTGGAAAATCAACTTTTTGAGTTTATTAAAGTATTGAAAAAGACATATAGACATTGTTCATTGCTAAATGATTGTTTGTATTGGCATCTGAAAGGAAATTGTGCATTGCATTTGCATTGTAGCACAGAGTTGATTTGGAAAACTTCCTCTCTCTCCCATAACTAGGATTCATGGAATGAAAAGGCTTATAT
The DNA here is from genome assembly GCA_009831015.1 of Picea engelmannii. Taxonomy (NCBI): domain Eukaryota; kingdom Viridiplantae; phylum Streptophyta; class Pinopsida; order Pinales; family Pinaceae; genus Picea; species Picea engelmannii. Next base: position 183,269 of record ML783081.1, on the reverse strand, counting down.
TTCATCATTATCCTTGCATCATTTGGGTCAGAGTCATACATCATGAGTTTCACTTCCGTTACCTTTGAGTAAACAAAAGATTTGAAAAACATTGCGTAATATTAAAATTGATCTAGTAACTCTTTTCTAGGGCTCTTTTACACCAACATTTAGCTAGGCTAGTGCTTTGGAGTAGGAAGAGAGACACACTCTCCAAAAGATAAAAAACACACAATATAATCTTGAGTTAGGGAGTGTTAAATTCCATTTGCAACATATTGTCCTGGGACGCCCTTCTAACACAAGGGTCAAGCACTAGGTCGCATTGGTGTTGGCAGAGTTACTAACCCTGCTTTGTTGACATCGGTGTAGAGATTGCACGTATTACAGGGATCACTCCGAGGTATACCCACAATTATGAGTGGAAGCCTTTGAGTTGGTTTCGGGCTTGATACCCTACCCTTGCGTGTGGATCGGACTGACGACTGTTACCCCAGGATGTACTATTGTTTGTGGTGACCTTAGTGGCCTATCTCTCTAGGTTCTTACCCAAGGTGACTGTAGAGGGGAAAGTCTTCACGGTACCTGGAATCGACGTTGATCAAACTCACTTGGGCTACTTGGAGGGTATACCCACGATTATGTGTGGGAGCTTACACCAGGGCGTAAGTCTGTTAAGCAGGTCGTCAACGTAAATTTTCCACCTTAGCCCTACCCCTTCTCATCTTATTGTTGCGACGTTGGATTTCATCACCAACTAGTGGCTTCGAAATTAGAAGGTATTGTTTTCTTGGTGATTGCTTCCTAGGTTTTTTTTACTAGTGAATGTTGTTTATTTGTCGAAGTTGACCTTAGGAATTTTCTCGCGAAACTTGTCACTTATTTGCAATTTCTCCCCCACGGCGTTCTCGTAGAATGAAAGGATTATCTCCAGAACATCTGGACGATCCTCAACCTACTGGTACACCTGAGGGTTCACCCCATCAGACTAAAGTCCCTGTGGTTACTTCACCACCTGGGGAAACCAGTGACGTTCCAGTTGCCACCACACCACTCCCACAAGTCGAACGAACTGATTCTCTAGAGGACTTTCGAGTTACCAATACTATAGAGGACTATCACGTTCTTCGTGGTGAACGACCTGTTGGACGAGTAAATCCTCCTGAAGAAACCATTGTCACATCTTCTGAATCAACTGTTGGGCCTTCTCACGGTGTAGTAGGCCAAGATCCTTTTTGGTCAAGTAATCTCTGTCGAATTCTTTTTGGTACAGAGTCACCCACTGTCTACGCAATCAACCCTCCTGTGACTTCTGAGATAGAAACTACACCAGAGACTACTACCTACCGCTTTGTTCTTCCTCCTGAGATGGCCCATCTCGCGAATACTACGAGTGTCCAAACCGAGGTTACTGCAGCTACTCTGTCTCCTATCATTACCCAGCGAATTCCTGATGTCATTCCAACATTACCACCAGGTTACCACGTGCTGAATGCGTTGTTGAATTCTGCCAATCCAACACCTCCGCAAACCCCATCCGGTTCTCCTGGTGGTCCTCTTTTTCCTGGTCATCCTATTGCCGGTTTCATCTCGACACTCCCTCATTTTCCTTCTGGTAATCCTAACCCTAGTGGTACTATCCCAACTGTTGCACCGAACCCTCAGATTCCTATTGGTGGACAGGGTGGTACAGTTCCTTTTCCTTTTCCCGGACAAAACACAGTTACTACACAACCTACGGTTGGCACACAACTTCTGGGTGGAACTATACCTTTAGTAGGGGGACCAACCTCCCCTTTTGGAAAAAATATACCCCCTGAATTGGCCCACTATTGGACTCAACTTCTACAGAACTTTCCTCAGAATGCTGGGGGGAAACAAGTTGTCCCTACCATTGGCCAACCTTATCCCTGGGTAACTAATCCTATTTGGGGTTCCGGTCAAACTACTCAACCCCAGGTCCCTACTCAAACTCAAGGTTACAATCCTTGGGGTTACTATCCTATCCGTCCACCACAGAGTCATCCAGGGCCTTCCCTCTATGGACAGTCTGCTTACGCTCCTATTGGTTTGCCAACGGGGCTTCCACCCCAAAGCCATCAGTACCCGCAAGTAAACCGACAGTTTCCTTTCCTTGCTACTTTGGATTTGCCAGATTTGTCTAGGACCCTAAATGATCCTATTCGTCACTCTCCCCAATGGCCTGCTATCCCTGCTAAACTTCCATCGGATATTCCGAAATTCGATGGCAAGCCGGGAGAGGACCCAAATAATCATGTCATGAATTTTCATTTATGGTGTTCGTCCAACTCTCTAATGGATGACTCCATTCGTCTTCATCTTTTTCAATGAACCCTTACCGGTTCGGCTGCGAAGTGGTACATTGAATTGCCACGAGGTTTCTTTTCTAATTTCAACACCTTAGCTATGGCCTTTCTCACACATTACCAGTTACCGATCCGTTGCGATACTGGAACCGAGATCTTAAATTCTTTTAAACAAACTAAAGGTACTCACATCTTGGACCATATCCATGAGTGGAGACAGAGACGACGTCTCATAAAACTTGAACTCCCTGATCAGTTACTGGCAGAGTGGTTTACGAAATCTTTCATGAACAAAATAGGTAAAGATATTTCTATGGGTGGTGTTGTTACAAAGGAGTAGGCTATAAGTTGTGCTCAATATCTAGATCTTGTTTATTCGCAAATGGGAACACTCTACGATTTACTACCTGAACTACCTCGTCCTGGTACTTCCAGCACTTCAACTGCTCCAGCTGCCTCGCATGCAGCTGATGGTGTGATTGGTACTACTCATACCCATTTACATTCCGTTTCAACCACAACCCCTAAATCCACATCTTTTAATGTTCAGAATGCTCCGTCTCCCGCCCCTACCGCTGGTAAAACTTCTGAAGTGAACGCTGTTCAATCCACACCTACCGGTAAGAATAAATCCAAGAAAGGGAGAGGCAAGAATAAGGAGAGTAAAAATAATAATCAAAATGAACAAACCAAAACCCCTCCTGCTGAAGACCAGGATAAGCGCAAACCTCGCTACCCTTGCCTTATCTATGGTGACGATCACTACACGAAGGATTGTCCTAGACGCGCCGAGGTTAATAAGTTTCTTCAAGGAACACCCAAACCCTCTACACCGACAGTCTTGTCCCAACCCTTCCCGTCTCAGCAACAAGCCTCTTTGGTCATTCATGACCAACCATCTACGTCTACGACATCATATGTTTTGATGTGCACCGGTGATTCTAAGAACAATGACGTTGCCATCGCAACTAGAGCCAAAGACTATTCTCCATCTAAAGAGAAGGTTGACGATTTACCTCCCGATTTGGTACAACCCTCTCTGCCGAATCCACCTACGAACGGTCCTCTTCATCTCGAAAGACCAAGCCTTGATATAGTCCTATGACCTCCAAAAGGTGTCATTAAAAAGTCGGCATTCAATCCTCATGCTCGTGCAGCCCAGAACTATAGCATTGTCGAAGATCTGGCCCAAGCACCTTCAGCGATGTCTGCCCTTGAAGTCCTTTAGTCTTGTCCTGCGCAACGAAGGGATCTATTTAAAGCCATAGGTGGAATTGATCCTACAGATACGAATTTGATAGTCTTTGACTTGGAAGACCATGTTCCAAGGTTACCCCCACAGCTTGCTTTTCAGATACAAGTTATTGTCTCCGACAAGAACATTTGTCAAACTATTGTTGATGAGGGTGCCTCTACGTGTGTAATGTCTTTTACTTGTTGGAAAGCCATTGGCTCTCCTCCATTAACTGAATCACAAAATACTTTGAAAGCCTTCAATGGCTCAGGTTTTAAGCCTTACAGTGTTCTTCCATCGTTGCCAGTTACTCTCGAAGGTAAGACCATCCAAGTTGAAGTGGAAGTTTTCGATGCTCCCTTAGATTACAATCTTCTTCTTGGCCGTAGCTGGGTAGATTCTATGCAAGCTGTTGTGTCAACACTGTTCCGTGTAGTCCGTTTTCCCCATCAAGGAAAGATCGTTACGGTTGATCAACTTGCCTTCTTTAATTCTGACACTCGTACTGGAAACGTGCCATTTATAGCTAAAACCCCACCGAGTTACGAGAATGTTGGAGTCAGTCTCTTAAAAGACTCTTCATTAATGGGTACTTTTCCCATACCACCACCACCCAATATTCTACGCCCATCAGTTGCTTCAATTAATATGATCTCTGTTGTTCCTTATGAACTTTCAGTGTCTTTTGACCCTTGGATAGTCCCTGATCCTGGAGATCATGCTTGTTTCGACGACATCATGTCGTTAAGTCCGGTTGAGTCTGCTTATCATGTGATTCAATCAACAACACCTTCTACACCCTCTCTTGAGGAGTTGTCTCCCGACCCTTTCCATGTCATCTTTCCCACTGACGAGATGATCATGTCCGTCATGTCCAATACACCTTGGGACGATGGACATCATCGTTCCATACAGTTTTTGGAACAACACACTCTCGAGAATTACCAGCGGATTTCGACCCCATCGACCATTGTTGTTATATCGACTGTTCCCAGATCTACACATGATGTGTTTGTGGAAGGGAACCTCAGTAATATTTCGCCCACGATACCCATTGATATTTCAGTCAAACCTGGGATAGTTGAAAATGTTCATATTGGAGCTTCGTGTTCTCCAGAGAAAATTATCACCTATACTGCTTTGTTTAAGGAATTTCGTGATGTCTTTGCCTGGAGTTACAAAGAGATGCTAGGTATCGACCCTGCTATCATTTTTCATGAAATTAAGACATACCCCGGAGCTAAACCATTCCGGCAGCGCCTTCGTCCTGTCCATCCACGTAAAGTGGCAGCCATCAAGCTCGAAGTTGAAAAACTTCTCAAAGCCGGTTTTATTTATCTCGTGGCTCTGACAGAATGGGTTTCTAACCCCGTACTGATTGACAAGAAAGGTGGTAGTATACGTGTTTGTGTACATTATCAGGATATTAACAAAGCCTGTCCAAAGGACAACTTTCCAACCCCTTTCGTCGACCAGATCATTGATGACTGTGCCGGTAGTGAAATCTTTTGCCTCATGGATGGATTCTCCAGCTATAATCAAATTAACATCGCTCCTGAGGACCAACATAAAACTTCTTTTATTTGTCCTTGGGGTACTTTCACCTATAGGAAACTTCCCTTCAGTCTTAAGAATGCAGGTGCTACGTTTCAGCGTGCTATGTCTTATGCGTTTCACGATATAAAGCATATCGTTCAACCTTATTTGGACGATTTGCCAGCTCATTATCTACACCGAGTCGAACACCCTAATCATCTCCGAGAAATTTTCGTTCATTGTCGGTTCTATCGCATTCGTCTAAACCCTCATAAGTGCGTCTTTTGTGTAGATTCCGGCCGTCTTCTCGGTTTCATTGTTTCACGTCAGGGGATCCGGGTAGATCCTATTAAGGTTGAGGCGATTCTTAATCTCCCTCCTCCTTCTTCACTGCGCCAGTTACAAAGTTTGCAGGGGAAAGAGAAATTTCTTCGTCGCTTCATCCCGAATTATGTTGAGATTACTCGGGGTTTTACACGTCTTCTAAAGAAAGGTTCAGAGTTTGTTTGGGATAAGGTTGCTAACAATGCCTTTGAAGCTTTAAAGTTGTCCCTAACGAAAGCTCCTCTTCTTTTCCCTTCTGATTATAGTCGGGATTACTTTCTTTATCTAGCCGCTTCTGAGTATACTATCGGCATGGTCCTCGTTCAAGAGGACAATGCACACGATGAACATGTTATATATTACTTGAGTCGGAGTCTAACTTCGATGGAAATCAAGTACCAACATGTTGAGAAACTGGCTTTGGTTGCTGTTCAAGCAATTCAACGTTTTCGTCATTATATTCTCTCCAGGAAGACTACAGTGATTTCACATCGTAACCCCATGCAACATTTATTGACACGTCAATTGCTGGGGGGAAAGTACTCCAAGTGGATTGTTATTCTCCAGGAGTTCTATTTGGAATTCAATCACGCCACATCGAAGAAATCCCTAGTTTTCTCTAAGTTAATTTGTAATTTTCCCCACCCTTCCACGGAAAAAGTAGCAGTCGATTCGTTACCGGATGAATCACTTTTCCTTATCAGTACTGACGATATTTGGTACGGAGATATCATTTTATATCTCCAAAATCAAACTTTCTAGCTTGCTTTGTCTAGTGTTGAACGATGTCATGTCCGTTACCAAGAACGTCATTATATTATCCTCGGCGATACTCTTTACCGTCGAGGCATTGACTCTGTCTTTCGACGTTGTTTAAATTTTGAAGAAGCTTAGAAATCTTTGAATGACTGCCATTTAGGAGCATGTGGCAGTCATATGTCTGGGTATGCTATTGCCCAGAAGATCTTACGTGCATGTTACTTTTTCCCTTCCTTGTTCAATGACTGCATTACTGCTGTTCAGAAGTGTCATGCCTGACAGACCTATAATCAGAAGATTCGGTCGCATCCTGCTCCCCTTCATCCTGTAGTCTCAGTAGGTCCTTTTGCAAAATGGGGCATTGATTTAATGACATGTCACCCTCACTCGGCCGGGGGGCATGGTTACATTATTGTAGCTGTTGATTATTTTACTAAGTGGGCCGAGGCGATGCCGACATTCGACAATACTGGGAAGACTGTAGCGTTATTTCTTTTCAACCATGTCATTACTCGTTTTGGTGTTCCTCAGGCTATCGTTACCGATCACAGTAGTCATTTTAGGAATTATATGATGTCTGAACTTACAGAGAAGTTGGACCTTCGTCATGATAGCTCAACACCCTATTATCCACAAGCTAATGGCCAGGTCGAAGCAATCAATAAGGTTCTTATAACTATGATTCGACAGATGATAGGAATCCATAAAACTAGTTGGCACACGATGTTGTTTTTAGCATTGTGGGCATATCGGACATCTGTTAAATCTGCCACAGGATTTACGCCTTTTCGTTTAGTTTATGGCATGGAAGCCATTCTTCCAATAGAATGTGAAATACTTTCTTTGAAGCTAGTTGTAGAGCTCTTACCTAATACTTCTGCCGAAGAGGAACGTCTGTTGTATTTGATGCGATTAGACGAGACTTGTCGTGATGCTACTCTTGTAATCGAAGCCCAGAAGAAACATGTTAAGGCACAGTATGACAAGCATGTCAAACCTCGTGTCTTCTCTGAAGGAGATCTTGTTCTTCTGTATGAACAAGATAAAGATGTCCTAGGAGCTGGGAAATTTGAACCAATGTGGCGTGGGCCTTACATTGTTAGCAAAGTTTTGGAAAAAGGAGCGTATGAGCTAGTTGATTATGATGGTGTACCTTTGAGTGAACCCAGGAATGGGTTGTACTTAAAGAAGTACTATGCATAAGTTATTTGTGCATTCAGTACTTGTATTTTATGTATCATATTGCGTGTGTGTGTTACTTTTAGTTTTGCTTTTGACATTATCTGGTCTCTGCCCTTACGTGACGTTGTGTTTGATTGCCAGATGTCGGAGTATTCACTTCCTTATATTGGCTTCGTCGACGGTGCTAGCCGTAGTACTCGGAACCTAGCTTCCACTGCATGGGCAATCTATGCCCCAATGAACGATCTTATATCGTTACGAGGTGTATGTCTTGGTCAAGCAACCAACAACATTGCAGAGTATAGCGCTGTTGTTGAATTACTGGTTGATGCTATCTCTCTCGGAATTCATCATTTGGTTGTCCGACTTGACTCGCAGCTGGTAGTACTACAACTCAGTAATGTATATTCTATTCGAAGTCCTACTCTATTAAGGGTATATTTGCGGATTCGCCTCTTGGAACGACATTTTGATCACATTGAATATCAACACATTCCTAGATGTCTTAATACATTGACAGATGCTTTAGCTAATTATGTATTGGACAGGCATTTAAATCACTTATAAATCAAACACATTAAAATGTACACAATGTAAAGTAAGCCGGTAGAAGCCGTGTATATATATATAACGATCAAAGTTTGTTTTTACAAAATGTTTGTCCAAAGACAAAAATATCAAAAAATGAAGCCCATAGCTTCTACATAATGACATCAAGGATGATGTTCACGATAACACACTAATGTCCTAGAAACTCTGCGGAGCAGGCGACCCATAGAGGCAGAGACTCCCACAGTGTGACGCTGATCGCGTCATGGAATATCCTCCAGAGTCATATCTGGAACATCTGACATCAGACCCTCTAAGTTCTGCTCCACTGTCAGATAGTCCTCGACGTACTGTGGAACTGCTACTGCTGCCTCCCCTCGACGTTGGATACGAGAAATGCCAGTAGGTCTGTATGGCCCAATGTCTGTGTTATCAACAAGAATTTGGTGTTAGTCTTCGGGTAAAACTATAAAAACAAAAACATTTAAATATGGTTAAAAATCCAAAAAAAAAAAAACATTTAGAAACTCAAAAAAATTGTGTACTTCTTAGCGAGGTCTCCCCACTGCGCGTCTTCAGGAAGTGAAAGATCCGGATCTCCTCTAAAGTCCAGCCCGACATAGGCATAGTCGTCCACCATCAGCATCTGAGTCTGCAACCAGTCGAAGAAAACATTGTCATATTTGATAATAGGACCTGCCACATGTCGGGCCATGAGCCGACACCACCGCAACATCCTCGGATCTCTGGGACCAGGAATATCCCACTCGGCCTGTAGATGGAATACCGGGACTCTCTCCAAGAATAAGGACACCAACAAAGACCCATAACCAAAATGCTTCAGACCTCCTCGCCTGCACTTAGTCAACTGTTTCTTGACATTGTGTAATACTGCGTCAGCCCAATTGAATACCCGAGGCTCAGTACACTCGATGGTGTACTAGAAATAGCTTTGCAGTGCCATATGCGGAGCAGCACTTCTCGCCATCCAAGCAATGGTAAAGAGAATGGTGCAGAGAGTCAAATCAATCACTCCCCAAATTGCCACTTTTCCTTTCTGTCATTCTCCTCAGGCATGCAGTACTGGTTACAATACTCACTCATTTTTAGACCCCCTGCTCTGCTACCGGAAAAACTGACATAGGATCCTCGCCTGGATAATCCAGTCAAGAAATATATATCCTCAATGTCAATACTCAAGGTATGATCTCCCACGATGAACACTTGTTGGTCTGGGTCCCACATTCGGACTAAGTATTCCAATAATCGAACTTGGGCTCTCATGCCCGGGATGCGGAAATACTTTAAGAGACCACAGTCTCTTAGTGCAGCTATGGTTGGAGGATGGCTTTCTGCATTGGCATTATCCTCCTCATGCTCTCGTTCTCACCACTCTAACACCATGATTGTGGCTAGCAACCTGCATAAAAGCACACAAACATGATCAATGATTTTATTCATGAGATAAAATTCTTGTAATTGGGGAAACGTTTCATAAAATTTTGAATTATGCGTTGTTCGCAGGTGGGCTGTTATGTGCAGTGTGAACTTCTCACAGGCTGCTTAAGGCCCACCTGTGAGAATGGGTCATTCTCGCAGGCCCCGTATGGACCACCTACGAGAATGATTCCACGGGCATAGGGTTCAAAAAATCAAGTGAAAACTGAACTTTTTACCAATAAAATTGAATTTCTAAACCATGAAAAGATAGGGGATGAGGCACTTACCAAAATATAGCTGACGGCACATCAGATGGTCTCCCATAGATCCTGGAATTTGATGCCGAAGGTAGAGGGTAAATGAGGGTTTTTTGGGCACTCAATGGTAAAATGTGAAAATGGTATGATAAATTTTGTTATTTGTTCATTTAGTACTTTTTACTATATCAAATGTGGGTTTTTTATGATTATTTACTATTTAACCCTAATAACTAATGAGGAAATGAGTGAAAATGACTTGCAGGTGAAAAGTATGGATGGTTATGGACAGAATTTTTACCTCGTGTGGTGTGATTTTGATTGATTGTTATGGTTTTGACATAAAACCTCGAGCGCCTTTTGTCCGTGCTTGCGCTTGTGAAAAACATAAGAACGTGACCGAGCGTTGTTTTATCACTTTTTTGGGCTCACTGTGGTTACATGAAAAAGGAACCCCCCTGGAGTTATCTTTAAGCTCTTTTCAGACTCTCTAAATATGAAAAAATTGTCGAGCGATCTTGCTATCTTCATGCTCGTTAAAGTATTTGAAGTATGCGTCCTTCGAGCGATAATTTAACCCTTTTTTGGTCTTGTTGGAATATTGTACGAAAAAGGAACTAAGAGAGTTCTCTTTTAAGTGTTTTTCCAAACTCTATAATCTTGAAAAACCTTCCAGTTTTCTATCTTTGGACTCATTAAACAAACATTGACAGACCCGTAATGGGACCGAGCCACTCCTTCCTAGGGTTCATTAAAAATACTCCGAGGGACTCGTCCAAAGGATGAGCTTATATCAACAAGCATATGTGATCCTCTTCAAGATTGCATAAAAATAAAGAGGTACTTGCCATAAATGGTGGGGGAAAATTTGGGAAAGGGATATGTTTCATCTTTATATTAATTGGCAGTAAGTGTCACTCTTGAACATGACACCCCCTATTCATCATTTGAAGTCGGTTTGGGAAATCCATTTGTCTCTCATTCGATTTGATAACAAGGTCTTGCCATGTGTCATATTTGAGTCAATGCTACCAAATCGTTGGTCGTGTCATTCATATGTTCAAGAGCAGTCCGTCTAAAACCTCTATATGAGTTGGCCATGTGCAGTTATCTATTCATTCCGTGTCGGCCTGCCCTATGTCCAAAGTTCAATTGCCACATACTCTATTTCACTTTCAAACTCTGTTACTCATTTCGGGTCATTGATGGGGGATACATCAAGGCCCTCCTGTGACGAGTCTTGTTCCATCGACTTCAACACATTATCTAGAACCAAGGCTTAGAAATTATTCAGTACCTTGGAGCTTGCATGCCTCAATGGCAAGTTCCTCGCTTTCGGCAGTGGGTTTACATCATTGACCCCTGATCGAGAGATTTCGTCGGGTGTTCGACATCAAATCATTTATTCACAGTCGATGTATTGTACTGTAGTACCTTGGGAGTCATTGACATCAATGGTGATTTCCCTCGCACTTGTTAATGGTTACATCAATGACCGGTAATCAAGTGGTTTCTACCATGTCTGACTTCGACACATGTAATCACATGGTTAGATTCATACTTTGGGCGATGAGATTGAAGACCCTGGATATTATCTTTATGATCCAGGTTGCGATGGAGTATATGTATATTTTGCGACACATAGATCCATTGTGTATGTTTCGTGGCTATGTCGTCTTGATTGAAAATTTGTTACACAGATCCACAGTGTATTCAGGTGGCTGTGTTATATTATGACTGCATGGATCCACAGTGTATGATTGGTGGCCATGAACTTTGTTTATGATGTCATCCGTCTATGATCCGAGTATGGGAATGCCTACCTCAGGAATTGGTATACATGATATTTTGTTGATGCTTGGATGTTTGCAGGTCTCTGATTAGATGTGCTCTTGGTTCTTGACACACACATGCAACTTACAAAGTCTTTCGACTGTCACTGATTCCACTCTCAGACTTTGGGGGGCATTCTGTTATCCACAATTTTGGTCATCATGATGATGTTATGATGATGGAAAATCAAGCTCTTCATTAAGAACACTTTCCTGAGAAAATTTACACTTGTCTACTTCCATAAATCATGTTTTTCAAAGAAGTTCGCAGGCTACCTATATACTTGCCTGCAAGAATTCCTTATTCTTGCAGGCTGCATTAAGCTGGGGTGCGATGGGTTCACACTATGATTAACTGCCAGGGTGCGAACATCTTCTTAAAGAGGCAAAAGATGAAGTTCTCGAGCCTTCTAGAAGGGAATCTTCGAGAAGAATGAGTTGGCTAGTGAATGGTTATCTAAGTACTGACTTTCCTGATATCTTGGGATCATTTCCTATCCAAGTAACTAAACTATCTTCTCCTATATATTGAGAAGATTGCTCATGGAAAGGGTTAGAAGAAAACTAGCAAGAGATTGATTGGAGAATTAGTGCAAGACTGTATGGAGGACTGATGCTACAGCAGCTAGAGACAATAGCAAGGTCATCAAAAGTGGTTGATTTTCTTCATGCATGAGCAAGTGTGTGTGTCAGAGCTAGGAGCCATCGAAAGGAGACCTACTACATCAAGGCTCAGGTTGTAAGTTTCACTTTCAATTAATTCAATATAGTAATATGTCCCTTTCCCATAAAGATGATGTCACTTTATTACATAACTCCTTGATCATATGTATAGACTAGCTATTGAATATATTAATCTACCTTTACTTCGATTGGTTTGTACTGTTGTGATCTGGACGGTGCAAGAGCATTGGAGCGAAGCTTGGAACAAAAGAGATATAAGGAAAGCGTTCATAAGGTATGTCCATAACCCTTACCTCTTAGTTCATTCAATAGGCTAGATTCTAGGGAAAGTGTATTATTCTATCATGTTTTGTTCTAGATCGAGGTGGATCTAGGGAGATCGGTTTGTGTCCGCACTTACAGATTTATCCTGAAACAATAGACCATAGAAGACAATCATGGAACCATCTTTGGAATCTAGGTATCTTAAATTATATAGGATGGAAGAGAAGACGCATGTAATAGTAAGAGGTAAGAATGAGAAAATAGTTTAAACTTCCATAGACCATAACTTTCATCTCAAAGCTCAAATTTAGGAAAAAAAGAACTTAATGGAAAGGTATTGAGGATTATAATCCATCTATCAACCTATAATTTTGAATTGAGAAATACAGTTTTCTCAGAAAACAATAAAACAATTTTGCAATAGTAAAAACATAGTATTGAGTGGAAATTGCAACTTAAGAAGGTTGCAACTTTTTGCTCAAAACTCATAATCACAACAACAAAACAGGTCATTAGCACTTAGAATATCACCATAGTTTAGTTTTTTTTATTGCATTATTTGGGATTAATGGTTGATGAAAATCCTGGTTCTAAATAGTGTGTTCAGTTGGGAATCAAAATTAGTGCCTAGATTAATGTCAGCTTGAGCGCTAGATTTAGTGCCTAGAATTGTAGCATCTTTTTTTTCTTCCTTCTTTACTTATAGTTTTTCTCCCAATAATGCTTCCTATTTTTCTTCTGGTACAACATCGAAAATATCTTCTGGTTTGGATTCCAAATGTACACCAAGATTTTCTTCCATTATTTCATCTTTTTTTTCTTCTAAAATGGCTTCCATGATTGCATCTTTTGTTGCTTCTAAAATTGCTTCCATTTTTACTTTTTTTTTTTCTACCTGAATTGTTTCTTTTTCTTCTTCCAAAAATGCTTCTTTTTTTGCTTCCGAAGTCCCACTAGGTTTTTCTCCTTAATTGGCACCAAAGTTTTCTTCCATAATTGATTCCTTTTTAGCTCCATGGTTTTCTTCCTTTTAGTTCTAAGGTTTTCTTATTTTTTAGTGCATGGTTTTGCTTCTTTTTTAGGTCCAAGTTTTCCTTCCATTTATGTTGGGATTTATTCTTAATTAGCATCTAGTTTTACATTTTGTTAAGTATCCAATTTATCTTCCTACTTAGATCGATAAATAGCTACAAGTATGGATTCCAATTTAATGTTGACTTTTACTTTCATTTTAGAGCCACATTTTTCTTTCATTTTAAAAACTCATGTTTGTTCCTTTATAGCTTCCATTTATTACTTTAATATTTTTTATTTCAATTTAATTATTTAAATATGTCATGCCTCTTAAAAAGCTTATATTATTATAGAGTAAGTCATATTGCATTTGAAGTGTTTTATAGGATAGAATTTATAAAGAATTTTTATGGAAACAGACATCCATACAAACTAGCAACATCATTATACTTATTAAATCTCTGTCAAAATAAAATATACAACATACAATATATATATAATAACAATGTAGTTATTACAACATGATTATCATCTATAATTAAAACAAGTGAGTCAAATATACCAATATTAGATAAGTATCATGTTAAACAACTTGTATCTTTAAAAAAAAACAGATATCTCATTTGAAATGTAAAAAACAGATATCACATTTCAAATTTATGTCATATCATTCATCAAGAAATTTAATTGAATTTGACAACATCCATCCTAAGTAGTAAAGTAAAATCATCATATGTAATAAATATTCATTCTAAAATCATCGACCACTTCCAATATATATATATATATATATATATATATATATAACTAAAACAAGTAACAATCAAATATGTCAGTAAATCAATAACATTTCAAAATGATAGAAGTCAAGATGATACATTTCCAAATGATATAAGTCAAAATGATACATGTCAAAATTACACAACTCAATAATATGGTACTGCAGGCAAAAATGATACATATGATAGTAAACATGAAAAGAGGCATCATAATGATGTATCAACAAAGATCCATGATGGAGTATATATGATCAATGTCACTAGCTACTACCAGCGACTGGCTCATCATCATCATCACTATCATGATCATCATCAATGTGACCATCATCGTCATATTCTTTGGTGTCTTCTACATATGCCTCATCTTCATCATCTCCTGTGTTTGTATCAGACACATTATAATATGGATCTATCTCATGAGGATCAACTGGATCTTCTAGAAGACCCGCGTTCTACAAAAGAAACATTCAAAATGAAAAGTTATTATTTATTTCATGCAATAATTAATTTTTATGTTATATTTATAATATTACAACATATGAAATGAAACCATAATCATATTACATAATATAAAAGTGCACATACAATAATAGAATTTCAAATAAGTTACATATAAGATGTCAATCCAATGATGCAAAACATGCAACAATTAAAATAAACGTTACTAAATATCATAAAAAAATTGTTATACAATTTAACTATCAACTGTAAATTCTATTACATAATCGCCAATGCCAACCCTCTCCTTTTTGTGTTATATATGATTAAGTTTGCATTGAATATACTTTGAGAGTTAATTGGTCTGTATATCTTCTTCTCTTATATTTCACAAATGAATATTTTTCTAGGACATTTTGGCACTGTAATATGCTTCAAAGGTCCTTTGAGAATTAAGTAGTCTATAGGTAATTATGAAGATGATCTCGATACTTATTCAACTAGACCACATCCAAAATTTAATCCTTCCAATGAAATCATTTGCATGTTTATGTCAAAGAATATTCCCTTCCAAACATGCTCTTGTGCATATGGAATGCCCAACCTTGAATACATTAAAGCAATGTGACATTTGGATTAATGGGTCCAATTTATGAAAAAGTGCCTTGGAATACAATGGAAAATTTGGTCACCTATTCCATCCCTAAAAAATCTTTCAACATCTCACAAAACTCAAAAATGTTGATTCGTTGGGTTTTTAGGCCTCAAGGAGGTATTGACCAAGAGTCCCTAAAATGGTTTGGGATGCAACTTGGAACTACGCATAAAATGAAAATCGAGACTCATATTGAGGAACCGTCACCTCTGATGGATTCCTGGCATGGGATTTCAACTGGAGCACCCCTCACTCCCATGTTCCATATCTTGAAATTTGTTTTACTCATTTATTTCAATAACTAGGGTTTTTCTCAGTTAGAAGAAATGAAACATTTGGATTAAGGGGTACAATATATGAAACTATGCCTCGAGAGTGGATGGACAATGTGGTCACATGTTACATGCCTAAACAATATTGCATCATCCCACAGAACTTAAAAATGTTTATGTGTTAGGTTTTTATGCCCCAAGGAGGTATTGGTCAAGAGTCCTTGAAATGGTTTGGGATGGGACTTGCAACTACGTATAAAATGAAAATCGAGACTCTTATTGAGGAACCGTTGACTCTGATGGATTCCTGGCATAGGATTTGAGTTATATCACCCCTCACTCCCAGGTGCCATGCCTCAAAAGTTTGTTTAATCATTGATTTAGGGAACTAGGGTTTTTCTTAGTTAGAAGCAATGAAACATTTGGATTAAGGGGTCCAATTGATGAAACTATGACTCAAGAGAGTATGGACAAAGTGGTCAGTTAGAACATTCCTAAATAGGCTTGCATCATCTCATGAAACTCAAAAGAGTTTCGACGTTAGATTTTTATCCCCCGAGAAGGTATTGGCCAAGAGTCCCCAAAATGGTTTGGGATGCAACTTTCAACTGAGCATAAAATGAAAACAAAGACTTGGATTGAGGAATCGTTGACCCTTATGGATTCTTGGTATGGAATTTCAACTAGAGAACCCCTCACTCTTGATTCACATGCTTCAAAAGCTTCTTTATTCATCGATTTCAAGAACTAGTGTTTTTATTAGTAAGAAACAATGCAACATTTGGATTAAGGGGTCCAATTTATGAAACCATGCCTATAGAGTGGATGGACAATGTGGTCACCTAGTCCATGTCTAAACAAGCTTGCAACATATAACTAAACTCAAAAATTTTGTTTCGTTATTTTTTATGCCTCGAGGAGGAATTAGCCAAGAGTCCCTGAGATGGTTTGGTATGCAACTTGTAACCAGGAATAAAACAAAAAATTGAAACTCATATTGAGGAACCATTGGCTCCATTGGATTCCTAACACAAGATATCATCTATAAAAATCTTCACTCTCGGGTCCCATGCCTTGAAGGTTTCTTTAGTCATCAATTTCGAGAACTAGATTTTTGCTCAGTAAGAAGCAATGCAACATTTCGATTAAGGGATCCAATTTATGAAACCCTGCCTCAGGAGTGGATGGACAAAGTGGTCACCTATTCCATGCCTAAACAAGCTTGAAACATCTCATGGAATGAAAAAATGTTTCTCTGTTGGGTTTTTATACCCCATGGAAGAATTGGCCAAGAGTCCCCGAAATGCTTTGGGATGCAGCTTAAAACTAGGCATAAAATGAAAATCGAGACTCGTATTTCAAAACCATTGACTCCATTAGAAATATGGCATATGATTTCAGTTAGAGCACCCCTCATTCCCGAGTCACATGCCTCAGAGGTTACTTTATTCATCAATTTTGATAACTAAGGGTCCAATTTATGAAATCATGCCTTAGGAGTAGATGTACAAAGTGGTCACCTAGTCCATTCCTAAAGAAGCTAGGTGCATTTCATGAAACTAAAAAATGCTTCTTTGGTAGGTTTTTATGTCCCGAGAAGGTATTAGCGATGATTCCCCAAAATGGTTTGAGATAAGACTTTAAATTGGGAACAAAACAAAAATAGAGACTTTGATTGAAGAACTATTGACTCCATTGTATTCCTAACATAGGATTTCAGCTAGATCACCCCTCACTATTGGGTCCCACGCCTTGGAAGTTTCTTTATTCATCAATTTTAAGAACTAGGGTTTGGGTCTATAAGAAGAAATGAAACATTTGGATTAACGGGCCCAATTTATGAAATCATGCCTCAAGAACAGATGGACAATGTGGTCACCTAGTCTATGCCTAAACAATATTGCAACATCTCATGAAACTCAAAAATGATGCTCTATTATATTTTTATGCCTCGAGGAGGAATTGGTTAAGAGTCCTAGAAAGGGTTTGGGATGCGACTGGAAATTGGGTATAAAATGAAAATTGAGACTTGGATTGAGGAACCATTGAATTTGTTGGATTCTTGGCATACAATTTCATCTATATCACCCCTCATTCTCGAGTCCCATTCCTCATAGGTTGATTTATTCATCGATGTCGAGAACTAGGGTTTTTCCCAGTAAAAAGAAATGCAACATTTCTATTAAGGGGTGCAATAAATGAAACCATTCCTTGGGAGTGGATGGACAATGTGGTCATCTATTCCATGCTTGCACTAGCTTTCAGGATCTTGCAAAACTCAAAAATGTTTCTTCGTTAGGTTTTTATGCCCCAAGGAGTAATTGGCCAAGAGTCCCTAAAATGGTTTGGGATGAGGATTACAACTGGGAATAAAATGAAAACTGAGACTCATATTTTGGAATCATCGACTCCGTTGGAAACCTCACATATGATTTCAACGAAAGCACCCATAATTTCCACATCCCATTGTTACACATTATTTTCGTCATCCCTATGATCGTTAATGATGTAAACCTATCTATTGCCTTTGGAGGGGTCACAGTGGCCTGAATTCCTGAAGAGAGAAGGAAGAAGAACTTTTCCTGAGAAAAGAAGTTGCATTTTCCTATGTAAAAAACCTTATAAAGAGAAATGTACGCAGGTTGCTATATAGGCAGAATGCGGAAATGACCAATTTCCGCAGGTTGCTATATAGCCAGGGTGCGAACTTTCCGCAGGTTGCTATATAGCTAGGGTGTGGAAATTCCAGCACGTGGGAAAAACGTACGGTTTCTCGAATTTTCTAGAAGGAGAAGCTTCTTGGGTGAGGTGGCATCCGAACAATTTGGATCTTACTCGCTTTCATGATTTAGTGGGATCATCCTAACCTCCTCACCCTATCTTCTTCAACTTATAAAAGGAGAAGAGTTCTCATGGAGGAGGGGTTCAAAGTTCATGGTTCTTGGTTGTGGTTCTTTGGCTTGGAATTATTAGCTTGGTTGGAGTGGCTTTGAGATTTTCTTTGTCAAGATAGATTGTGAACAGCTATCAGATCTATGGTCTCAGAATTCTTGGAGGCAAAGTGTGTGGGAAACGAAGGACAGTTGGAAGGGACCTTACGACATCA
>ML783081.1:103713-141430 GCA_009831015.1 Picea engelmannii | reverse complement strand
CATAATGGCATGCAAATCTTGATATGTGCGAGGTAAAATATTTGACAAGGGTAACAAAAATTCACCTAACAATCTAAAACATAAAAAATAAATAGTTAATGTAAAGAATAGGGATTGTAAATTAATATTGCATTTTTATTTTATTTATTAATTAACACTAAAAAAAAGGGGAATAGTCAACCTTTATGTAGATGCGAAGTAACATATTACATACCTTAGGATCTGTGTCATACAAGTGTTAGACAAATGATTCGTAACTTTCAAATTCACTAGCAACAATGTAGTGGAGAAAATATTTGCTCTTGACCCTTTATAAAGTCGTTTATTTGCCTTTTCAATCAAAGGTTCATCATAAATACCATCACTATTGTCCCCATGATCCTCATCTAGATGACCGAATAAGTCTTGAATCATTTGATTTGTCTCATCAACTTGAACTATGTTATTATTGTCATCTACTTCCATGGAATCATTAACTTGATCTTCATTATCTGCTTCAAGTTCTTCATCTTGTACTACAACATCATTTTTGCTACTACTTAGTGCTTTCTACATAAAGTTAGGGGGCAAATGTAACTTTATAATTACAAACAATCATGAAAAATTAGTGCATGTATAAAACATTATAAAATTTGAGAATATAATAAATATTAAAATAGATAATGAATGTATATACCATCGGATGATATCCATTTGATCCCCCGTCCATGTGCCCATATTTTCTACAATGTTTTGTAGCTGTTGCTATTAAAACTCTTTCGGGACGTCTAGTACAACAATTTTTTCAAGGGCAATAACATTTATCGTCACCCTTTTCACCCTCTTTAATTCTTTTCCCAGCTCTAATGTTTTCTGACATTCTTCCCCACAGACTTATACTGAAACAAATATCTATTTTTTGTTCACCGAGAAGAATCGCAAACCCTTTTTGAAGCGTCGTTATTATAGCAAACTTGTCGCAACATCCGTCAAATGCAACATATTTATAGATTTTGTAATGTCGCAATTTCGACATAAAAAAGTCCTAAGTGACCATTGGTATTTTGACTTGGTGAACATACTAAGGTGACCGTTGGAGGGGAAAACCTAGTTTCCAAAATGTCGCAATTGTGACATACATCTTCACAAACGTGGCAAGAGAGACGTTCCAGTGGAAAACATGGCAAGAGAGACATTCCAATGGAAAATGTTGCAAGAGCGATGTTAACATGGAAAGACCGACGTTAACGTGGCAAGAGAGACGTCAACGTGGCAAGACCGACGTTATCGGGCAACATGAATTTTTTTTTTATAAATTTCCTCTATTTTGCGACAATATGGACAATTTTGTCCATAACGCCGCAAATAAAACGTCAGAATTTTTACAATATGTACTAGGGATGCTTTTTGACCCAATCAATTCCATGTGATAACATCACGAAACTCAAAAAGAATTCTCTTTTTGGATTTTATTCCCCGAGGAGGAATTAGCCAAGAGCCCCCAAAATAGTTTGGGATGCACCTTACAACTAGGCATAAAATGAAAGTTGAGATTTGTATTGTGGAACGGTCAACTGTTTTGATTTCTTGTCATATGATTCTAGCTATATCACCTCTCACTCTTGGCTCCCATTCCTTGAAGATTGGTTTATTCATTGATTTCAAGAACTAGGGTTTCTCTTAGTAAGAAGCAATGCAACTTTTGGATTAAGGGGTCCAATTTATGAAACCATGCCTCGAAAGTCGATGAACAATGTGGACACCTAGTCTATGCCTAAACAATATTTTAGCATCTCAGAGAACTAAAACGTTATGCTCCATTAGGTTTTTATGACCCAATGAGATATTGATGAAGACTCCATGAAATGGTTTGGATGTGGTTTACAATCGTGCATAAAATGAACAATGAGACTTTGATTGAGGAACCATCAAATCCGTTGGATTATTCACATACCATTTTAGCTATAACACCCCTCACTCTTGAGTGCCATGCCCCATAAGTTTCTTTACTCATCAATTTCAAGAACTAGGGTTTTGCTGAGTTAGAATCAATGTAACATTTGGATTAAGGGGTCAAATTTATGAAATTGTACCTTGGGAGAGGATGGAAAAAGTGGTCACTTAGACCATATCTAAATTTAAAAATCTCACAAAACTCAAAAATGTTGCTCCATTAATTTTTTATCCCCCAAGGAGGTATTGGCCAAGAGTCCCCGAAATGGTTTGTTATGCAACTTGCAACTGCGCATAAAACAAAAATCGAGACTTGGATTGAGGAACCATCGAATCCGTTTGATTCCTGTCATAGGATTTTAGCTATATAACCCCTCACTCTTAGGTCCCATGCCTCATAATTTTCATTATTCCTTGATTTGAGAACTAGGGTTTTTCTCAGTAAGAAACGATGCAACATTTTGATTAAGGGGGGAAATTTATGAAAACATGTCATTGGGAGTGGATGAACAATGTGGTCACCTAATCGATTCCTAAACAATCTTACAACATCTCATAAAACTAAAAAATGTTTCTCTATTAGGTTGTTATGCCCTGAGGAGGAATTGACTAAGAATATCCGAAATGGTTTATGTTGCAACTTACAAATGGGAATAAAACGAAAACCGATGCTTGGATTGAGGAAAACTAGAAATCGAACTAACAACTCTATTATGTTTTATTTTTTTGTACAATAACTTGCCTCATCGAGACAATGGACACATATAGTTAGTACTCATTTTTCCAATTTAGTTAGTGTGTTCACATTTTCATAAGATTCGTGTATGTTTCAACCCTTTACTAAATTCTAGGCACAAATCATCCTAGTATACAGTATTTAGGGTTTACTACAAATTTGTATTCCTATAACTTGTAACATGTAAATTATGAACACCATACATGGATTTTTCTTCCTAGGGTGTGCATTTTTCATCATGCCCTATTTTCATACATTTTTTTTCATTTACAAGGTGGCTTTTAGCATTTATTTAAACTAGAGGGTTTTAAGTTTTGAAATGCACAACTGAAATATGAATATATGTAGAATGATAAAATACAAATTGCACAATTTGAACCATTTAATTTTGAGGTCATATGAGTCTTAGGCATGCATTTTATACTAAAATGGTTTTACCCTCCATTTTACAAAAAAGTCTTGAATCTTGTTCAAGGTAGAAGTTCTTAGTCATTTTAAAATTCACTTTGGATGAAATATATAGATTTATAATGTTATTAACTTCACCTCAAATCTTATATCACTAAATTTGAAGCTATACAGAAGCATGGGAGGGCATTTCCATCAGGTCACTTTATAGTGTTCTGGTCTCTCAATTTACAAGGGATATTTTTTCTCTTTTCCACAACATCCACTTTTATGTTTGCAAATGAAAATATAAATATGTAAAGAGGTGTAAAATTATCTAAGACAACATTAGAAACTTGAATCACTCAAATTAAAACTTTTTTAATACCTAGGCATGCATTTTTTAATCCTGGCGTGCATTTTGCACAAATCCAAAAATTACAGTTTAAAAGAAAAACTAGTATTTTTCTCATGGTATTTCACTTTAGTATTTCTTATTTTATAGTAAGAAAATTTTACCCTCCATTTTACAAAAAATATTGAATCTTGGTTCAAGGTAGAAGTCTTTAATTGTTTTAAAATTCACTCCATATGAAATATAAAAGTTTAGAATGTTATTAACTTCACCCTGAATCTTAGATCACTAAATTTGGAGCTATATAGAAGCATGGGCATGCATTTCCATTAGGTCACTTTTTATTGTGTTGATCTCTAAATTTACAAGGTAGACTTTGTATCTTTACACAACAACCACTTTTATGTTTGCAAATGAAAATATGTAGACAAGTGTAAAATTATCTAAGACACCCTTAGAAACATGAATCACTCAAATTGCAGGTGTGTAAATACATGGGCGTGCATTTTTGTGAATCCTAGTGTGCATTTCTACAAAACAACATAAATTACAGTTTAAAAGAAAAACATGTATTTCTTAATTGTGATTATTCATTTTTATATGTAAAGGCTCTAAAAATATTGAATTAGGGTTTTATGCAACAATATAAACCCCAATCCTAATCGTCTATATCATAATATATCGAGAACATTTTCATATACATATGGCTCAACCTCTTCGGATTCTCAATATAACACATCTATCTACTCCCTATGTCTAATGTAGTGTTAAAAAAATAAAAAAAATCTTACTTTATTATACAAGTGTTGGACTTTCGACACCCCAGTTCATCTTCAAATGCATGTCGATATTTGGACATATTGTTCCCACCCATCTGTTGCAACCCCAATGGACTTGGAGCTCTCATATGTTTCCACTCCAATGGAAGTTTCCCACCATGGCATCGTCGATCTGATGGATCTACCACACCATATTGTTGGAGTTACTTCACACACACCTAGGATTTATTTTTCCTAAGGTTATTCCTTGTTTATTAGTCATAATTAGTCATTATCCAGTCTCCTATATTTTAGGGGAGAATATTCTCTTTCAGTTGACACTTCAGTTTGACTAGTTGAGTTGAGTTTAGATGTTTCATTGATTTTGTCAACATGCAACATTGGGATCATCACCATCTCACTACTCTTTGTTCAGTCAGTTAATTGAAGACTAGTTGACTAGTTAACTCAGTTAGGTGGCAGTTCACTCTCGTAACTTCCTGAGAGACTAGACTAGGTGGCAGTTTACTCTTGTAACTACTGGTGTGTGTCTAGATAAATCTAGACCACCACTATGGCTCATTAGTTACTTATGTAGCCTATATCTATTGTAAATTATTCACTCTTTGAGTGTGGAATACGGTTAATGAGAATTCTTCCATTCTTTATATCTTGCTTCTTCTTTCTCAATTTCTCTCTGCAAATGTGTGTATTATTTTCTAGCTAGATCTATTATGTGCAGGTTCAACACATTTACATGGTATCAGGGCCAATGGACTACTAAGCAAAAGCTACACCAAAACAGTTTTTGCAGGTACAAAATATTGAAGACAACAAAAGATGGATTATTCGTCGGAAATACTTCTCACGCCTCATAACTATTTGGAATGGAAGCTAAAGATTCTACTTCTTCTCAGATGTAGAGGCTTATACCAAATAACCATGGCAATGGAAGTAGAGCCTGATTTTGTCAATGAGAAAAATGACTTTCTCAATAGACAAGATATGGCCATAGGAAGAATCGGCATGTCTTTTTCTCCTAAACTTTTTCATCAAGTATATGAAGAATCACAAGGATTAACTCCAAATGAATTATGGACTATATTGGAGGTTCTATTTGGGAATAAAGAATATTTTGAAGATTTCATGCAGGAGGTCGACCAGATAGAGCCAAAAGAGAAAGCATCAGAAGATCTAATCTCTTATTATGAAGAGTCTTCTACAAACATTTTTGCAGAAATTAGTATTCCATTAATTGAAGATGATGTCTACTCCATTTTAAATTTAGTTTCTAAAATTCATGTGGAAGATATATTTCATTCATCTCAGGAGTCACATGCAGACACTTTTGAATGCACCATGCATGCATCTCAGGAGACAAAAAGAGAGCCGTGCACATCAGAATCCATTATGATATTTTCTAAGAATAATTTATAGAAAAAAATTATATATTTGAATTCCCCTCAGGAAAATATCCAATTTCAAAAAACAAATCGTCCGAAACAGAGTCTGGAAAGTGAAGTTATGATCTTTTTAAAATCAACAAAATTTCAACATTTTTCTGGAAACGGCCGCACGATTTTCAAAATTTCATCCAAAATTTATTTAGATATTATTTATTACAAGAAGATAAAGTGGATATGTGTGAAAATATCAATGATTCATATACTTCATCATATCCGTGTAGACATCTACATCTTCAACAAAATCTTCAAAGAGCACAAACTTGCACAATTGCGAGGTCTTCTTGGAGTGAAGGACATGGTTGCTTAGCAACTGCCTTTTGTTCCGTATCATTTTTTATTTTATGCAATGTAATTTTAGGGGGGGGGTTGTTCCCATGAGGTTTTCCCTCTTTCCTCATTTATTTCAGTGTATCTTTTGTATTTGGGTACCTAACATGGCCTCGTAGCCTAGACCCATTTTTTTATTTTCACCATAGTGATGTTCAGGGGGGGTGTTGGAGTTACTTCACAGACACCTAAGATTTATTTTTCCTAAGGTTATTCCCTGCTTATTATTCATAATTAGTCATTGTCCAATCTCTTATATTTTACGGGATAATATTCCACCTGGAGAATATTCTCTTTTAGTTGACACTTCAGTTTGACTAGTTGAGTTGAGTTTAGATGTTGCATTGGTTTTGTCACCATGCAACATTGGGATCATCACCAAATCACTACTCTTTGTTCAGTCAGTTAACTGAAGACTAGTTGACTAGTTAACTTAGCTAGGTGGCAGTTCACTCTCGTAACTGCCTGAGAGACTAGACTAGGTGGCAATTTACTCTTGTAACTGTCGGTGTGTGTCCAGATCAATCTAGACCACCACTATGGCTCATTAGTTACTTATGTAGCCTATATATATATATATATATTGTAAATTATTCACTCTTTGAGTGTGGAATACGATTAAGGATAATTCTTCCATTCTTTCTATCTTGCTTCTTATTTCTCAATTTCTCTTTGCAAATGTGGGTAGTATTTTCTAGCTAGATCTACTATGTGAAGGTTCAACACATTTACACATATCATTGGAAGATCGATGAAATGAACCCTCTGGAGAATCATCACGTTGATTTAGGAAGCTTCCCATAAGTTTGTAATTTCGATGGCATTTGCATCGGCTTTCCGATGATAATTATGCACACCCATGTTGGATGAATGATGGAAGGAATTGGTAAAATGACAGTGAATTGGTTGTTGATTGTTTACTGGAAATGTCAGGTTTCATCCCATTGTGTTGCATTAACGACAACTTTATGATTGCCACATTTGTGATGACCCAAAGAAACAAAACTATATTTGATAAAATATCTCCATAGTTTCCATATGGAAGTTTTTTACATCAAACCTTTGACAGATGGGGACATCCATTGAGAGTGCAACAAAAGGTGTTTGACAAACTACTAGAATTGGGTTCTTTAGGTATAGACATGAGTCCATCAGAAGGGAATCAGAACATCGTCTAAAAATGAGTAGATCCTCATTGCTTGCAGCATAAATCACACCCTTATTGCATATGTTGTACTTATTATTTTCCTGGCAACCATTATTTTCTCTATGTTTCATGGATAGTTGTTGAATCCATTGAAACAATGACATATGGATAGGTCTGGCATAAATACAAAAACTAGATGTTATTGGTTTGCACAAAGGAGACTGTGCAAACCATGATCGTTGTGGGTTCAGGGAGGGTCTTGGATGAGTGATTTCTTTATTTAATTACATAAATAAATATGTCTAGAATGCATATGTACAATAATGCATGCATTTTATAGACCCTAAATCATGATGTCGGTTGTAAATTAATAGCATAAGGGAAATCAATGAATATGGTCTAAATTTGAATATGTATACACATCGTTTCCAATTGGAAAGTATAAAATAAATGAATAGAGATCATATTATTTATATATAAGGACGTTCATACACATAGAAAAATATTGCAGGTTTTATAAATAGTAGTAATGGAAGGGACCCTACTGTAAGAGTGAATTGTCAATTTGTTGAAGTTATAAATGAAAAAGATGGATATATGGAAAGATAGGTTGATATATTGATAACGGTTGAGTCTATTCTAGACCTCACCATTTGGGATGAGTTATTGATTAATTACCCCTTCTTAAAATGTACTCCTACGCTAAAGAAAGGGGAATAACAAGGTCTCCCTAAGGATGTTCTTAAGGGAAGAAAACCAAAGAATAATCAATGAGTGTGGATTGACATTTTATAAACTTTGTTGTCAAAATTGTGTTTTATTTTAAATTATTGTATAAAAGTAGTCTATAAAATAATGTATTTTTATTCAATTGATGTATATATGTTCATACATTCTATATTTTTATTCATTAAGACATATTTGATTATATTTCTTTGAAATTGATACAATTATGAGTTATCCAATTGTTGCCAAACATTAAATAATCTGTGTGTTTGTTGATAGGTAGAAGATATTGATGATACACCTACTAATACCAAATATCAAACTGGGTTATTAAGATTGGTATGGGATGATCCAAACCATCATTTAAACCATACCAGGGCAAAAAGAGAAACATTGAAGAGAAAACTACCAACTGATAATTTTGGAGAGTTGATGAGATTAGCATACATTGATGACATTCCACATAGATTTAATGATGATGATGATAGCGAAAATGAAATTCTTGAAGAAGGATTGAGTGAAATGCTTACAGGTTTATTTGGGGATGGAAACAATGATGACAATAATGATCATCTGAGTGACAATAATGATGATAGAAGGGGTAATTACCACCAATGTAATATTGATGATATCAACCTGTAAGACTCAATCAAGAAGTTGTGAAGACACCTGTGTTCAGATTGGGTGCAAGTAGAACCTCAAATCTTGCATTCACATTGATATTATTATCAATTCACTATTTGGTTTGTCAGACAAAGGATTCACTACCCTACTGAAGTGATTTGAAATGCATTTCTTACTTTTCACTGTCAATTGGTGTACATAATTCGTAAACATTCATCAACTTCATTTATATTTCTTTAAGTGGATTTTAAAACCATATATTGTATATAAATAGTCCTAGTATATATTGACATATCAAACATGTTAATCATAAGTCAAACATTCAATTTATTTAATCTTTAGCAATCTTACAAGACACTCAAATCTAAAATATTACGTGAAGAGAATGTGTTGCCATCAACTTGCAGAGAAAAATGTCAGTTGTTGGTTGAGTTGGGGATTGAATATAATAAAATTCATTCATGTAAAAATTATTGAATTCTATACAGAGATGAATATAAAAACAAGATAGAATTCTGTGTATGAAAAGAGAAGAGATATCATACAGATGTACAAGGTCCTACTGTTCCAAAGAAGGTTTTATGTCACATTCCAACTATACCTAGACTTCAACGAATTTTGTTACAAGTCACTTGCCCAATTGATGGATTGGAACACAAAGAACAAGAGTAAAGATGGATTCATGTGAATTTTGTCTCGCTCCAAAGTGTTATATATGAATCTACAAAGTGCTTCGGCCATCAACATTAATCTTCTGACTTCACACTTTGAGAGGCAATCTGTTACACATCAAAATTCCTCACTTCGACAATGTCATATTCTCATTGTCGTAAATGTCGTAAGTGTCTCATTATATTTTTGTAAGTGTCACATCATGAAAGAAACCACGAAAACACTTGATACAACCCATAAAACATGTTATAAGAAGAATCCTCATCATCTGACAATTGGAAAAAATGTTTTTCTATGGGAATTTCTCATCTTGGAAACTTTTGGGAAGATCAGTGCTCCTCTGCTCATACAAAAGGAGCGTTAGTGCTCTTTGTGCATTTGAGAGGAAGAATTGTAGCACTCCATTACCCATTCTAAGGGAGAACAGAGTTGGTTGAGGAAATCTTGGAAGAAATCCCATTTTCTTCTAAAGAAAACTATGGATGGATCGAGTTGGTTTGGCTCGAATCTAACTCCAAGGCTACATCTAAGGGAGATATCACAGCTATTGAAACCATATTCTCAACTAATTCCAAATATACCGAAGGTATTTGAGCCTCTCAAATCTTATAAATAGAGGCATTCCCATGGTGAACAGGGAGGAGAAATCAACAAAGCATTGTTATTTTGATTTTGGATCTTTTGAGAAAGGGTTGGATGAGGAGGACTTGGAGAGGCTCCTACAACATCATCTAAAAATTGTAATTTTATTTTGAAGTTCACATTAATATAATTTCCTTATTTCCTTCAAATATGTGTTTACATCTTCTTGTCTATGCTTGTATTAATTTTCATAGGTCAATCGATTTTATCTAATCCATTAGAGTTTGAGATAATCATGTGTTTCTTGTTGTCCATTGCAGGTACTATTTAGAGCTCATGGATTGGAGCAGCTTGAAAAAACGTCATGAAAGAGGTACACCATACTTTCCCTCCTTCTCTCTTTTTTGATGTATAAAATGAATCTATAGGAATGGTACTTTCCAAATGTATTTTTTTGTCTTAGTAGAGGGGTCTATAATCCAAGGGAAAGTTGACATGTCCACAAGGGAATATTTCCATAACAGGGGCTTTCCCACCACATCTATCTCTAGGGTTTCCAAGGGGATGGAATCACTTTATGGAGCTCCCAATGGTAGGTGTTTGGGGGAAGCTCCCTTTTGGCTCTTAACCAAGTTTTGGAGATCCCTGGTCATGTGTGACCTCTTTTGGGATTTCAACAGGCTGGTCAAAGGTGGAGCGAAAGTCGAAGCATATATTGTGGGATAACGACCCCCTTTTAGGGCATTTTTTGGGATTAGGGTTTATGTAAAGGGTATGGGATGTCGGCCCATGGGTTTACCCATGTTTAGGGCCATTTTGTAATATATAAATAGAAATTTAGGCGATGTAAGTAGGCGGTGTTAAGGGTAATGAAGCCAATGTGCTAAGTGCAAATAGTTGTGGATTCTTTGTGCATGCTATGTGTTAAGAACTTGTAGAGCTAATTGAAAGTGATTGTAAGAAGCTTGTGTATAGATAGTAAGAAGGTTTTGCGCTTAAACCTAGCTCAAGGAAGGAGGATCTGGCAAGGTGCACATAGATATCATGTCCTATGCGGAGTGGGTTCAGAGGCTTTGTGCATGTAAGGAGATTGACAAAAGATAATAAAGAAGATGAAGATTTGGTGTACGAAGCCCCACACTGGGGTGAACCACGTATATCATGTATTATGGTTTCTTTGTGCATTATGTTGTATGTTAGTGATGTGATTTATGCTTAGTGTCGATATCTTTATGTATGATGCATTTGGTATAATAGCTTAGTGTTGGGCAAGGTGAATGAATTTTATATATGATCTATCTCTCCATGATAAGTGATTGAATGTGTTAGATCTTGTTGAATACTGTGTTTCTCTATAATTAGGGTTTTGATCTGCGATGTGAATAAAGGTTAAATACTGGTGACTATTAATTGCTAAGTGCTTTGTTAAGAGTGGTGTAATCACAAATCTATGTCCCAGATAGGTTGTAGACATTTGATTCCTTCAACCACCCCTGCCTCTACCTCAAGTGAGACTTCATCTACTTCGAAGGTGTTTCCGAAAGGGTCGATAGTTAGGGTTTTGTTGGTGCGTTGTTGAAGCGTTGAACCCTGGGTCTGACCCTATGCCAACACTCCCTTGAAGAGAATGTTTTGGAAAATATTCCTTGAAAAATATAGTAATTTTGTAGTCAATTTGAAACGTTCATCATTAGGTTGCAAACATGATGGTAGAAGTTATGTTAGGTTTTTTCCCTAGAAGGAAACTCTATTTTGGGTATGAAGAAATTGTATTGTGGTGATGTATAAGAGTGAATATTGTATTATGAGAGAGGAGACTATGAGAAAACAAGAGGAAGTTATAACGAGTGTGTTCTACATTGTATCCCTTCATTTGTTGGATAATAATAAAGGAAGGACTAGAAATTTATCTGTCGGACATATCCCATATTGGATGAACCACATATATATGTGTCTCTATTGTATTTTGTATCCTCTGTTTTTTAATTTTGCATCTATTTTATATTATTGTTTTGTGATCCTATTTTTTCTAACACCTATGAACTAGAATGTATTATGTAATTTTGACTTAGGTTGGTGACTCGGTTAAGTTGGAAAAGGGATGTAATAATTCTATATATATTAATAATAAAATACATCAATAGCTATAATATGGGACAAGGACAAGAGGTATAGGGGGCTATGATTTCATGCGAGAGGGGGGCAAGGGGACAAGTATTTATATTACATTTTTTTACCCATATTGGAATTTTTAGAGAGAAAGAAGTTGTTACTTGAGATTCTTAGGGAGAATTCCATTTGGTTCTTTATTGCATACAATTATACAAATAATCTATGCAGGTTGTTTTTGGGTTCTTATTCATTTACAGACTTACACTCTTTCCTTTAGTTATTCATTTTATTGTTAATCATTGATTGACACTGGCACATTCATGTGCTCTCGATCTGAGAATGCAAACAAATAGCTAGAGTTACATATCCATTGCAATATGGTTGTGGGTAAATTACTGATCATTCTTGTTATTGGATAAATCGGTAGGTGCAGACACTAACTGATCTCCCTAGATCCACCTGGATCTAGAACAAAATAGGACAAGACATAACTCTTTCTCTAAGTTGCATTCATTGAATCTACTACCAAGAAGGAATGAGTGACGTACCTTTATATCACTTCCTTAGGTCTCTGTTGTTCCTACTTCGCTCCGATGCTCTTGTGAAATTAGGTCCAAGACAACACAAACCAACCAAAGTGAAGATAACAAAGTATATTCAATGTCAACCTATGCATATGATCAAGGAGTTATGCAATAAAATAAGAATGATTTTATGGGAAAGGGACATGCCACTATATTATATTAAATGAAAGTAGAAGATACAACCAGATCGCCTTGATGTCATAAGATTCCTTTCAGTGATCCTTGGTTCCATCACACACACTTTCTCTACACTCGCATGAAGAAGATTCAGTACAACTTGATAGAAAAATAGAGTCTTCAAGCTTCAATCCAAACAAAGTTCTTCACACAATTCTTTCATCAATTCTCCATTCAATCTTCCTTCAACTCTTCCTTGAGAAACATTTCATTATATAGGAGAAGGAGAGATGGTTAAAGGGATGAGGATGATCCCACTAAATCTAAGAAGTCAGTAGGATGCCAACCATGTGAATGCCAACTCATTTTCTGGAAGATACTCTTCTAGAACCTTCGTAACTTCCTCTTCCTTTCAAGCTTCAAAATAGGTTCGCACCCTACCTATAGAGCAGACTGTGAACACCTCGCAGTCTAGGTATAGGGTTTCCTACAAGAATCAAGATTCTTGCACCCTGCAACATAGTCAACCTATGAACTCATCTTAAAAGTATGTTATGTGGAAGAAGACAACAGTCACTTTTCTCAGGCAAAAAGTCCTTATGAGAGATTGAACACATAACTGTAGAGACATCACCAGAGTGACCAAAATAATGTGTAACAAAATGCCCCCCAAAGTATGAGGCTGGAACTCATGACAGCCAAAGTACTTTTTAAAATGTGTGTGTGTCAGAAACAAGGAGCGCACCTAATCGGAAACCTGTAAACAACCAAGTATCTGCAAAATATAATACCAGTTCTGAGGTAGGCATTCCCATGCTCAGATCACAAATGAATGAAATCATAAATGTAGGCCATGGCCAACAATCATACACCGTGGATTCATGTCGCCAAAATTATACATAGCCACGAGGAATACACTGTGGATCTATGTTAGAAGACTCAAATTAATACATAGCCGTGTGACATACAAAGTGGATCTATGTGTCGATACAAATCATACGTACTCCATCGCATCCTGGATAAAAAAGATGAGACCCAGGGTCTTCAATCCCATTACCTAAAAGTATGAATCTAGCCATGTGATTACATGTGTTGAAGTCGAACATGGTAGAAACCACTCAATTACTAGTCATTGATGAAAATCGTTAACCAATGCGAGGGAAATCACCATTGATGTCAATGACTCCCAAAGTACCAAAGTACAATCTGAACGAATGTAAATGAATGGGTCGAAGTCGAACACTTGGCGGAATCTCTCGATTAGGGACCAATGATGTGAAACCCCTGTTGAAAGCGAAGAGACCTGCCATTAAGGCATGCATTTTCTAAGGTACTAAATGATTTCTAAGTCTTATTCCTAGATAATGAGTTGGAGTCGATGGAAAAAGACTCATCAGAGGAGGGCCTTGATGTATCCCCCATCAATGACATGAAATAAGTAACAGATTTTGAGGGTGAATCATAGTATGAATATGATTTGAAACGGACACAGGGAAGGCTGACATGGTAAGAATGGACAACTGCAGATGGTTGACTCAATGGAGGGCTCGTTTGAACTTCTCTTGAACATATGAATGACATGAAAAAGGACTTGGCAACACTAACTCAAAGATGACCCAAGATATGACCTTGTAGCAAGTCGAACGAGAGACAAATGGATTTCCCAACCCGGATTTAAATGACGAATAGGGGGTGTCATGTTCAAGAGCAACGCTTACTGCCATTAATACAAATACGAAAACACATCCCTTTCCCAAAATTTCCCCCACCATTTCTGGCGAGTACCTCTTTATTTTTACACAAGCTTGAAGAGGATAACATATGCTTGTCAATGTAAGCTCATCCTTCAGACGAGTCCCTTGAAGTACATTTAATGAACCCTAACAAGGAGTGGTTCGGTCTCGTAAGGGCCTTTCGATGTTTGTTTAAAGAGTCCAAATATAGAAAACTCAAGGGTTTTTCATGCTTTTAAAGTCTAAAAAAAAACTTAAAGAGAACTCTCCCAGTTCCTTTTTCGTAAATGAGTTCGACGAAACCAAAAAAGTGATAAACTATCGCCCGTCGAATGTTTTCTTCAAATACTTTAATGAGCGTGAAAAGAACAAGATCGCTCGACAATCTTTTCATTTTTATGGAATGTGAAAAGAGCTTAAAAGATACTCCCTTGTGTTCGTTGTTTTTGTGTTACCATGACGAGTAAAAAAAGATGAGAAAAAATATATTCAGTTGTGTTCTCATGTACTTTCGAGCGTGAGAACGAATGAAGATTGAGCTCAAGGTTTTTCCTACAAAAACCCTAAAAAAGTAGTCGTACATGTGACAAAAAAGAAAAAATACTCGTACACCATCGTTCAGACCTTGAAGTCACTATATTTGCGAAAAACCATACTCACAAGGCTATTAGGGTATTAGGTTTTTCAAGCAAAGCAATAAAAATAATATAAAAAATCAACAAGAAATAGTAAAAAGTGAATAAATATGGGTGAAAAATCCCTTTTTACCATTTCATTGTTACTTTGCCAAAAACTTGTCCAACATACCTCATTTTTCCCCAAATTTCTTTGCTCAATTGCGAGAGGTACAAGCGATCATTCGACAAACGGTTTCAGCTAATGAGGTAATCTCCTGCTTTTCCAACTTTTCCATGGTTTACTTTTGATTTTTATTAGCAATTTTAGAGTTTTGAGTCCATTTTAGGGTCGGTAGGTGCGCTCAAGCATTCTCACAGGTGGGCCATTCGGGACCTGTGAGAATCTAAAATTTTCGCAGGTGGGCTTTAGTGCACCTGTGAGAATCTCACACTGTGCAAAAGCTTCACCTGCGAGGGCTGAAAAATAGATTTTTGTGTGTGGTTTTGCTTAATAAAAAATTATGCAAGAGGTTAAAACAAGTTGTTGACTTCCTTCTCATGGCTCAATTGCAAGTGTTGACTATCACAATGTTGGAATGGAGGGAAAAAGAACATGAGGAGGATTATGTCATTTCCAGGAATGATCCAGGTACAGTCGCTGCCCTTCGAGAATGTGGGCTATTAAAATTTTTTAGGATCCCGGGCATGAGAGCCCAACTCAGATTGTTAGAGTATCTGGTCCACATGTGGGATGTGGATCAACATTTATTTCATGTAGGGGTCCACACATTGACACTAGATATCGAGGATATCTATTTTCTGATGGGGTTGTCATGACGTGGATACCATACTACTCTGACTGGAGGTAGAGGCGACGAACTTCCTATGAGAGAGTATGTTCGCCAACATTGTGTTCCTGACGCAGAGAGAAGCAAGGGTAAGGTTTCCAATTGGGAGGTCCAATATTTGACCCTGCGGACTATCTTGTTTACCATTGCATGCATGGATGGAAACGTGGCTCCACACATGGCTCTCCATATCTATTTCCAATATGCAATAGAGTGCACAGAGCCTCTGGTTTTTAACTGGTCGGATGCGGTTCTTCGCAGCATGAAGAGGCAACTGAAAAAGTGAAGAAGGGGTGACCTAAAGCAGTTTGGGTACGGGTTACTTTTAGTATCATTCCTCCTCGAGAGGGTCCCACTGTTGTGACTACAGGAAGATTGGGGTTTACCGGCCCCAGAGAATCTGAGGATGTCGAGGTGGTGTAACCTCATGGATTGGCACATAGAAGGGCCTATAATCAAGTATAATGATTCATTTTTTAACTGTTTGAGGCCCCAGATGATGATGATCGATGACTACACATATGTCGGTTTGGATTTCCGAGGATATTCGGATTTGGTCCTACCTGAGGATCTCAGTGGGGTGACTTAGGTGAGAAGTACACATTTTTTTCTTTTTTAATGTTTTTTGCAAATTTTATTATATAAAATGTTTTTGTGTTTATCTAAGGACTAATCAAAAAAATTATTTTGATGACATAGATGTGGGGTCGTATCGACCTCCAAGAATGTCTCCCATTTAGAGGCGAGGAGAAGTGGCTCTAGTGGCAAGATGGGATGTTGAGGACTACAAGGCAGAGGAATAGAACTTAAAGGGGTTGACTGCAGATGTCCCAAGCATTGCTATTGGGGAGATCCTGAGACGTTATCAGCGCCATATTGTGGGCGTGTCCGAGTCTCTCAGTCGAATGATCTATAGGGTAGCCCAAGCAGTTGTATGTTATCGTGAACGTCATCCGTGATGCTATTTTGTGGAAGCTATGGGATTCATATTTTGAGATTTTGATCATTGGACAGAAACTTTTTGTAAAAACTTTTGATCATTATATACATATATACGGCTTCTACCATCTTATTTTGTGTTGTATAATACATGTGATGTGTGATTGGTTCATAAATGTCCCAAATGTCTATCTAACACATAATTAGTTAAGGCATCAATCAATGTATTTAGACATCTAGGAATGTCCTGATATTCGATATAATCAAAATAACGTTCCAAGAGGCGAATTCATAAATATACCCATAATAAAGTAGGACTTCGGATAGCATAGACATTACTTAACTGTAGTACTTCTAGCTGTGAATCGAGTTCTATAACTAGGTGGCAGATATCAAGCGAAATAGCATCAATCAACAATTCAATGATGATGCTATATTATGGGATATTATTGGTCACATAACCGAGGCACACACCTCGCAGACTGATAATTTCATTTGTAGGTGCATAAACTGCCCATGCAGCAGAAGAAAGGTTCTAAATACTACGACTAGCACCATCGGTGAAGCCAATGTGGGGTAGGGAAGACTCCGACATATGGAAACCAAGCACAATGCAAGATAAGCGGTCGAGGGAAGAGACCAAATAACGAAAAATCATACTAAAGTAACACACAAAAAGTATGATACAATAAAATACAAGCACTCATGTAGAGGTGATCTTAAGCATAGTACTTCTTTAAGTACAACCCATTTCTGGGTTTGTTCAAAGGGATACCATTGTAGTCCACAAACCCGTAAGCTCCTTTCTCCAACACTCGTCTGACGATATAAGGACCTTGCCACATAGATTCAAATTTTCCCTCTCCTAGCATATCTTGATCTTGTTCATAAAGGAGAACCAGATCACCTTTGGAGAAAATGCATGGCCTGACATGTTTGTCATATTGGCATTTGACACGTTTCTTCTGGGTTTCTATAACTAGGGTAGCATCGTGATGGGTTTCGTCTAGTTGCATGGGATACAACAGACGCTCTTCTTCGACAAAAGTGTTTGGGAGAAGTTTGATAGCTAGTTTTAGAGAAGGTATCTCACATTCAATCAGCAAGATGGCTTCTAGACCATAAACTAACCAGAAAGGTGTAAACCCGGTAGCAGATTTAATGGATGTCTGGTAAGCCCACAATGCTAAAAACAACATCATGTGCCAACTCATTTTGTGAATCCCTATCATTCATCGAAGCATGGTAATGAGAACTTTGTTTATTGCTTCAACTTGGTCATTGGATTGTGGGTAATAGGGTGTTGAGTTTTCATGGTGAAGACCCAACTTTTTGATGAGTTCAGACATCATGAAGTTTCTAAAATGGCTACTGTGATCAGTAACGATAGCTTGAGGAACACCAAACCAAGCAATGATGTGATTGAATATGAATAATGTTGCAGTCTTTCCGGTATTGTCGAATGTTGGCATCACCTCAGCCCATTTCGTAAAACAATCTACAGCTACAATAATGTATACATGCCCCCCGGCCTAGTGAGGGTGACATGTCATGAAATCAATACCCCATTTCGCAAAATCACCAATGGAGACCACAATGTGTAGAGGAGTAGGGTGTGATCATATTTTGTTGTTGTAGGTTTGGCAAGCATGGAATTTTTGGACAATGATTATACAATCGTTTAATAAAGAAAGCCAAAAATACCCCACTCGTAAGATCTTATGGGCAGTAGCATACCCAGACATGTGACCACCACATGCTCCAGAATGGCATTCATTCAGTGCTTTCTCGGCTTTGTCAAATGTGAGGCAGCATCAAAAAAGGAAGTCAATCTCACGATGATAAAGAGTATCACCAAGGATAATATACTGACAGGATTGGTAGTGTATTCGACGACAATCAGTGCTAGAAAAATCAGTGTAAAAACCCTATTAAAGATGATTTTCGCATGTTGCATTATGGCTAGGGTGAAATAATGCTTTATTCTCACAGGCTGCACCATAGCTGGGCTGCGAGAGGTTCGAAGGTTTCTCTATAAGCAGGGTGCAAGAATGCTCATACATGGGAAAAACAAACATCTTCTCGATGCTTCTAGAAGGAGAAACTTCCATGGTGAGGTGGCATCCAAATGGTTTGGATCTTACTCACTTTCATGATTTGGTAGGATCATCCTAACCTCCTCACCTTATCCTCTTCAACTTATAAAAGGAGAGGAGCTATCATGGATAAAGTTAACTTTTGTAGCTTTTGATTTTGGAGCTTGGATTGGATTGAGCTTTGGAGATTGTTGGCTTGGCTAGATGAGCCATTTTGTCAAGATAGATTGTGAATATAATCATATCTATTCTCTCAAAATTATTGGACTGGAAATGTGTGGGGAATGAAGGACAATTGGAAGGGACCTTATGACATCAAGGCCATGGTTGTAATCTCTCTTTCACATTTTATATGATACAGTAATACGATTCTTTCCTATAAAGCTTGTTGTGTTTTATTGTATGATTCCTTGATCACATACATAGGTTTACATTGAGTTTATGCTATTACTATCACTTTGGTTGGTTGCGTTCTTTTGCAGGTTCATAATTGTATGAGCATTGGAACGGAGCTAGGATGGTGATGGCCATAGGAAAGAACATTTAAACGGTATGTCACCTATCCCTCTTTAGTTAGTAAATTCAATATCTAAAACTTAACGAAAGTGCCATGTTCTGGTGTGTTTTGTTCTAGATCTAGGTGGATCTAGGGAGATCATTTAGTGTCCACACCTACTGATTTATCCAATAATAGGTATTGAGGATGAATGATCGCTTGTTCTTTTGTGACAACTCCACCCATGGCAATGTCATGAGCGATGTTACTCATGATTGATTTCATGAATCACTCTGCCAGCCACTAATCAGGAAGTTTGAGTTGGATGAGACGTCGTCTCTGTCGCCACTCATGAATGTGATCAGAGATATGAGTGGCATTGGTTTATTTGAACGAACTCAAAATTACGGTTCTCGTTTCGTAGTGGATCGGTAACTAGTAGTGGGCGAGGAAAGCCATAGCGAGGGTGTTGAAGTCGGTGAAGAAGCCTCATGGTAATTCTATATACCACTTTAGGGTGGAACCTGTGAGAGTTCACTGAAAAAGGTGTAAACGAATAGAGTCATCCATCAAAGATTTGGATGAACACCAAAGGTTAAAAGTCATTACATGATTGTTCGGGTCCTCTCCTGGTTTACCATCGAATTTAGGGTTGTCGGATGGTAGTTTGGCCGGTATCACGGGCCATTGAGGAGAGTGATGGATCAGATCATTTAAAATTCTCGATAGATCAGGGAGGTCTAGGGTGGCTAAGAAGGGTAACTGTTTATTCACGTGTGGGTACTAGTGACTTTGGGGAGGGAGCCCTGTAGGTATACCGGTGGGATCATAATTAGTTTGCATATAATGCGAAGATTTGAGCAGATTCAGTTGTTGGTGTGGAGGCAAGTAATTTATAAGGTTGTATTGGTTAGGGTTGTTCCCTTGAAAAGGGGTGTGGGGTTGAGTTTTCAAGCCCCAAAAAGGATTGGATGTACCTAGATATGGTTGGCTTGTACTAGGGGGTATGAAGGAGCTATCTTGAGGTTGTTTCCCCCTAGTCGAGTGAGGATTATTTTGGATAAGATAGTTCCAATACTGGGCCAAGGATGGAGGTATGTTTTGTCCATAGGGTGGGGTAGTTGGGGGTTTCCCTCCAATCAGAGGTTGCATCCCAATTGGGATTTGTCTTGCAAAAGGGGATTGGGTTTGGCCTCCTTGGTGAAATTGTCCACCGACAGGAATCTGGTAATTAGGTGTGAAAGATAGGATGGTGCCACTAGGTTCGATGCCTTTGATAGAGGATGGAAGAGGTCCTCTGAAAGGGGGTCGAGGAAGTGTCGGAATGAAACCAGGAATGAGCTGGTTCCCAGAAGGAGTGGAAATTCCAAGAGTCCCAGATGGGATTTGTGTAGAAGCGGGAATAGAAGCATTCAATGCATGATATCTGGGGGGAAGTGTTAGGGTGAATCTAGGTGAAAGTGATGTGCCAATGGGAGCTTGGCTAGCCACCATAATCCCGGTGTGAGGATGCATAGTATCCGGGACCATTGTGTAATGGATCATTTGTAGGGGGATAGTCAAGATGTGGTCGGCTAGCGGAGCGTCTAAACCAGGAAAATAATAGGAAATAGTAAAAGGTATTACATATGGATCAGATGTTTTGGGTAGCTCACATGTGATAGTGATATCAATGCCTACTCCTGAGCCAAAGATATCCCATCTAAAAATGCTAGTAGTCCAAAAAGGATATTGACCATCAGGTCCTGTGAAAGGTCCGGTTGGTAATCCAGAAGTCTCAACAATTATTTCTCCAGAAGAATTCAC
Organism: Picea engelmannii; assembly: GCA_009831015.1. Lineage (NCBI taxonomy): Eukaryota > Viridiplantae > Streptophyta > Pinopsida > Pinales > Pinaceae > Picea > Picea engelmannii. The sequence goes on along the minus strand of ML783081.1, from coordinate 120,370 downwards.
TCGAACAATATGTCTCACTGATTCAGGAGGAAGTCATAAGTCCTCTTGAGAATTGGTAATTCAGACCATTCTAAAGAGTTAGTTATTTCCACTTGTGGAGTGGCAACGTCTTGGACTTCACTCTGTTGAGGAGAGCCCTCCAGTGAGTTGGTAGGCAAGGGTTGAGAACTGTCCAGATCTTCTGGGGGTAGGCCTTGCATTCTACATGAACAGTGTGGAGGGTCAATTATGATCGAGTTAAAATCTTATGAAATAAATTCTATGGCCAACTTGGGTAAGAAAACAACACACACTAGTAAAATCTAGGAATCAAAACTAGGAAAACAAGACCTTCCAATTCCGAAGTCACTAGTTGGTGATGAAATCCAACGTCACGATGAAAAGACAAAAAGGGGTTGGGCGAGGGTGGAAAAGTTATGTTCATGACCTACTTAATGGACTTACACCCTAGTTCAAGCTCCCACACATAATCATGGGTATACCCTCCAAGGAGCCCGAGTGAGTTTGGCCAACGTCGATTCCAAGTACTGTGAAGACTTACCCCTTCACAGTCACCTTATGTAAGACCCTAAGAAGATAGGCTACTAAGGTTACCACAAACAACAATGATGCCTGGGGAAAGATTCGACGGTTTGATCCACACGCAAGGGCAGGGTATCTAGCCCGAAATCAACTTGAGACGCTTCCACTCATCATTGTGGGTATACCTTCAAGTGACCCTCGTAATACATGAAATATCTACACTAAGATTAACAAAGAAGGGTGAGTAACTCTATCAATCTCAATGGGACCTCAGGTTTGACCCTTGTGTGAGAAGGGCTTCCCAGGAAAAAATGTTGCAAATGGAATTTGACACTCCTTATCACAAGATACTATTGTGTGTTTTGTGCTTTGAAGAGTGTGTCTCGCTACCTATTCCAAAGCTCTATCCTAGCTAATGTTGGTGCAAAAGATCCCTAGAAATGTTGCTAATTGAATTTTAAAGTTGTGCAATATTATTAAAGGTTGTTGTTACACAAAAAGGTGATGGAAATGAAACCAATGTTGTGTAAGACTCTGACCCAACAATGTGTAAATAGGGATGAATGATACAAATTTGTGTTCAATGAATTCTATCTACAGGAGGGAAAGAGGAGTTTTCTATAACAATGTGAACTACGATGTACGATCTTTCTTGAAATGTAATATCAAACAATCATGAACAATGCAAATTCCCTATTCGTTCTCTTTCAATATTTGAATGCCAATATTTTTCGAATAAATGATTGCTTAAAAAAAGAAAAGAAAAAAAAATATTTAATATTTTATTATAAACCAAGCAATAGGGATGGAACTAAGAAAAAGTAAGCAACCAATGAAAATGAAATACTCAACAAACACCCAAATCGATCTTTCAATGAAGATAAAAATAACAAACTAAAAAGACCAGTCTCCTCAAATGCACATGGACAACAATTTTCCAAGTAGTAAGCAATCGAAAAGGACAACTAATCCCAAATTTTAATCCAATCAAAGGCTCTCGACCAAACAAGCACTCGGATTTGAGAATCAGAGATTATACCCTTGTTAAGAAAAGGTCAAGAGGTAAAAATTGAGAAAAAATGATCAAGAAGAGTTTTTCATTTCCGAGAACTAATCATTTGCAATATTTGAAGTCAAGAAACAGTCAATCACTGGCAAAATAATTTCTTCCGAGACAAACAAACAAATATGGGCATTTGAAGACACAAAAAGACCTAATCCAAAGTTTTTACAGGTGAGTTCGCAGTCTAGTAGTGGGGTACAGTGCGAGAATTAGGGATTCTTGCAGCCTAGACATAGGCAGGGAAAGAAGGTCATTGAACTAAACACTAGGGTGCGAGCTTCAGTGATTCTTGCAGGCCATAGAAAGGAATAGTGCGAGAAGGTTTGTAATAAAGAAAAATTTGGAAAAAGGATAGAACTTTTGAGTGAACTTCTGGATCCAGAGAGTTTGTAAGGATCTCCTAAAGACTCAGAGATTGATTGGGAATGAAAAAGGGTAGGTGAAGAGAAAATGGCTAAGAAAAAACCACAAAAATTGTTGTATCCCCAGTGGAGTCGCCAATTTTTTTATTGGATAAATTGGTAGGTGCGGACACTAACTAATCTCCCTAGATCCATTTGGATCTAGAACAAAATAGGATAGGACATGACTCTTTATCTAAGTTGCAGTCATTGAATCTAGTACCAAGAAGGAATGAGTGACATACCTTTATATCGCTTCCTTAGGTCTCTGTTTTTCCTACTTCTCTCTGGTGCTCTTGTGAAATCAAGTCCAAGACAACACAAACCAACCAAAGTGAAGATAACAAAGTATATTCAATGTCAACCTATGCATATGATCAAGGAGTTATGCAATAAAATAAGAGTGATTTATGGGCAAGGTACATGTCATTGTATTATATTACATGAAAGTAGAAGATACAACCATATCGCCTTGATGTCACAAGCTTCCTTTCAGTGATCCTTGGTTCCAACACACACACTTGCTCTACACTTGCATGAAGAAGATCCAGTACAACTTGATAGACAAATAGAGTCTTCAAGCTTCAATCCAAACAGAGTTCTTCACACAATTCTTTCATCAATTCTCCATTCAATCTTGCTTCACCTCTTCCTTGAGAAACCTTTCATTATATAGGAGAAGGAGAGATGGTTAAAGGGATGAGGATGATCCTACTAAATATGATAAGTCAGTAGGATGCCAACAATGTGAATGCCAACTCATTCTCTGGAAGATACTCTTCTAGAACCTTTGTAACTTTCCTCCTCCTTTCAAGCTTCAAAACAGGTTCTCACCCTACCTATAGAGCAGACTGTGAACACCTCACAGTCTAGGTATAGGGTTTCCTGTGAGAATCAATATTCTCGCACACTACAACATAGTCAACCTGTGAACTCATCTTAAAAATATGTTATGTGGAAGAAGACAACAGTCACTTTTCTCAAGAAAAAAGTCCTCATGAGATTCTGAACACATAACTGTAGAGACATCACCAGAGTGACCAAAATAATGTGTAACAATTCCAGGAGGGAATGGATACATTTTTGCATGAGTTTGATGGTCATTCTAAAAGAACTATCCAAAGTTGATAATCCTTAGAGTTTCCATCATGGATATTTCCTGACCAGTAGCATTGGATCCCTAGAGAGAAATAGAAAATCCTGGGGGATTGCATGTTAGAGAAATGGGTTCATTTCTTTGGGTTGTGCAGGCTAAAGGGGTGGAGAGTTGGAAATTAGGATTGTTATGTGGTTGAGAAAACTTAAGAGCCTGTTAGCTAACTAGTGATTTTTTAGGCTTGTCCTAGGACCCGTCCTTGTGGATTGATAGCCATGTCTTAGGGGTGACACTATTATTGAGAGTAAATGAATAGAATTTTCTATGGTTTGTAGAAACGTCCTTGGTCTGCAACTAGTTGGTAAATTTTTACTTGATGTTTTCTTGAAAATATAAGTTATCTTTCTATTTTCTATATAATGTATATTTTTATGTGTATTTATTTATATCTGAGATGTATTTCTATGTGCATACTTTCTTCTTATTGGATGTGCATGGCACATTATTCATTTCTTGGATGGTTTAGAATGTTCTTGTGAATGTTGATTTTTTATGATTCTCAGATCTTGATAGTTATTGCATTATGATTACAAAAATGATTCACTTTCATACCACAATTATCATAGAATAATTATACAATGAAAATATCAACTATAACAATGTAATGGAAATAACAAGATCTAGAAATATTAACCATGCATAGTAGACACAAGAACACAAGATTTTATCTTAGGAAAACCAACCTTGGGAAAAAACCCAACAACCTTTCTTATAGAAGAATTCAGTCTGAGATATTGCCAATACATCATAATAACTAGATTAAAATACATCACCATATAGAGAATATCCTCCCCAAGGATAGCATCTCCATGAGCCAACATCTCCCTAGAATAGCCAAGATAACACCAAGAAACAGATTATCCAAGTCTAGTGCCTTCCCCAAGTGTGGCACACTCACCAAGATAACTAGAAACCCAGAAATAGTGAAATCCCACAACTGCATTTGTAAACCTCCTTGTGCATGTTGTAGAGGGAGAGTTGTCTGATTTTCAAAATGAAAGGATCTAGTATTGTATTTATACTAAAAAAAATGCATGTCTAGGGTTGACCTCTTATTCTAGGTCTTCAAAATTACTTTATTGTTTTATGTCTTTTGTTGGTGGGGTTGAATTCTCTTCCTAGGTATTTAATTTCTTTGTGGGGCTTATGTAATGGTAGATATGGATATTCTTGTACTTTCTAGTGGAGAATGACTGCGCAAAGTTGAAAAAAATCAACACTCCCTCTCAACAAGGGAGAAATTCTCCATACTTGGATTTCTTCTATCATAGAAAGGTTGTCCTTGATCCTAGTTGATGTATTATTCTTTGGCATGCACCCAGTTGATGTATACTTCTCCCACATAGCACACTATTGATGTATGCTTCTCTCATATAGAACCTTAGTTATCTAATGGTCCTTTCCAAGTCACATTATCAAGGATAGAGACCACACTTGGGTAATTGTTCTTATCCAAGTCAACATGGCCATATGAGAAGAATGTTTGATGCTAATACATGGATAACATTAACACCTTGTGTCACTATCCTTAGACAATTTAGCATGACCATCAGAGGAGAGTTCCCAATGCTAATACATGGATAATATCAACTCCCTGGACTATTATCCTTGTCCAATTTAGCATGGGCATTAGAGGAGAATGTTTTTCCAATGCCTATGTACCTTGAGTCTTCATCAGTCCTTGATCAAGTAAACATGATAAAAGATAAATACTAATCCCACACCATTTTTCTTAGCCAATTCAACATGGCCATCGAAGAATAATGTACCATTATCTTTAGCTAAGTCATCATGGCCATAGGAGGAGAATGTCTGCCATTTTCCTTAGCCAAGTCAGCATGGCCATCAGAGGAAAATTTCATCCTCGTATTGTCATTTGGAGAAGCATTAGCACCTCGAGTATTTTTTGGTCCTTGTCAAGTCACATGAGCAAGGATAATAAAGACTATGCTTAGTCCATTCACTACTAGCCAAGTGAGCATGTCTAATACTATGAGTGAATGTACCACCCTCCTCATGCAAATCAACATGGCCACTCTAGGAGGATGTCTACCCAATGTTAAATATGGGGAAGCACCATGAGTCTCTAGGACTATGCCTGGGCCATTATCCTATGGCAAGTCAGCATGACTACTCTAGGAGAATGTCTACCTGATGTTTCCCAAACATCAATACTCCCTCTCAGTGAGGAAGTCCTTATGCATCACACCAAGCTCATCTCTAGATATTGGAGCTTCACTTCTCCCTTTGGTATCATGTCTTAGATGATATACCATATTCTCATCTCTGGATATGTACTAGAGCTTTACTTCTCCCTTCTACATCATGTCTTGGATGAAGTCCTGGAAGATTATTTTGAAGCCACAATGTTTTTCAACTTGTTACACTGGTAGCGATATACTCCATCTATGTTTTACTTAGTTTTATAGAAACATGGTTTCATGAAATCGTAATTGATCCCAAGTTGAAGCAACACCCTAAGGTGCTCAATATGCCTACAAAACTCCATGTGCAATCAAAATTTGTATATCCTTGCAGCCTCACTTCACCACCTGAGATATATTTGAGGCCATATCCAACTGTACCCTGCAAGTACCTCAACAGATGCCTTGTTGCAACCTAACGGTAGTGTCTCGGTTCTACCATAAAGTGGATCAAGGTGAAAATTAGTTATTTGGCCTGGTGTTAACTAGGTACATCAAGGATCCAATGAGATTCCTATACATCGTGGATCCACCAAATCTAAATCTAAGGTAGAATCACTCAACTTCTTCATATTTTTCCCCATAGGTGTATCCATGGATTTGTATTCCATCATATCAAACCTCATTAGTATCCCATGACTGAGGAAAATCTCATCTAATCTCTGGCACACCTATAATCCCAAGAAATAGTACATTGGGTCAAGATCCTCCATCTTAAACTCTGAGGCCAACTCCCTCTATCATTGAATTAGGCTCTAGTAAATAAAGTGTATCCTCCCTGGAGATCTCACATATCCTAGAGGCCTCCTCAACTCATGGCACTTGTCTCTCATTCCTGGAAAATGTCTCTCTCCCACCTGAATCTAAGGGGGAGTTCCCTCAGAATTATCAGTTCTTCCTATGAGCCAACTAAATATCTATGAGATTAGGATCACTCTAAGTCTTCATGTTGCCTCTAGAGATTGACTCCCTCTAATTCTATACAATATCTTGTTCCATACTCTCCCTCTGCACCTGTTGACCTCCTCTGAAGTATGATCTCCTATGAGTTATTCTTGGAGGATACTCCTCCCTAGGGGATCACGAGGGATAAATCTCTCTAAAATCTATCTCCCTCTAATATGGTATTTGATGGGGCCACCTACCTCACTACTAGTGGGGCCACCTACCTCACCACTAGTGGGGCCACCTACCTCACCACTAGTGGAGCCACTTGCTCCTCCTCGTAATCATGACTCTATGAGAATCTCTGAGGTTGTTTTCTCTCCCTTAAATTATCAGGGGGGATTACATGTCTTACTACATACTGCAAAGTATCATCAATCCATGATGGCCTTTACCTGGTCATTGCAATTCTCTAGGTAAATCCACCGTCCCTTCTGGCTCTACTAACTCTTCCTAATAATCTGAAGAGTAAAAAATTGAACTAGAGGGATATGTAAAGTCATCCTTTGGAGCCTTCTGCTCCTCACAATCAATTTCCATGTAGAACTCTCCATATCACAAAAGTATCCTTATTTCCATAAGGTTTTAACTACGTCCTCTCCATCGTTGATACATGAATGTATACTTTCATGTACACAACTCTATGTATGGATATCTTCTGCATGTCTCAAACTAGAGACCATATAATTTGTTTCTTCTTGCAATTGTCACTATAGCTCCCTCTTAGAGATATCACCTATAACCTTTTCAGAACAAGAAACAAGAACAACGAAAAGAAAAATTGTCACTATAGCTCCCTCTCAGAGCTATCAACCTTGACCTTCCTGGAACAAGAAAAATAATAAGAAACAAGAACAACAATTTTCTAGTGATGTGACCAATCACAGTAACCTGCATGGAACAAGAACAACACTTCTTGAGTGTCATTATCAATCATTCCTCCATGGTAACCTTCCCATAACAAAACATGAACATATCCATGGTAACCTCCATGGAATTTAAAAGGTAACCTTCCTAGGACAAAGATAACAACCAAAAAAATCTCCTAGAAGAGATCAATTTAATATTGTAAATAAGTGCATCATTAAAACTAAATAATGAGGATTTACATAATGATCATTATACCATCAATATTCAAGTGTTACTAAGTAGTTGATAGAAATAATAGTCAACAGTATCAGACCTTTAAATACTTTTGTACTGATGCAACAGTATAAAATATCAAACCTGATATGAAAACTTGGAGTCTGAATTGATGATCTATGCTAAAACTTCTCCCCAACTTAGTCCAATAAATTCCTAGTAAGATTCACAAAAGTGTTACTACAATTGTTGTAGTGAGTTTTAGGGTGAAATTTCAACTTTCACCAAGTTGCAATATGAGACCAAAAGGGGGGTGTGCTAGGCTAGGGAAAGTCGATCTATGGAAAAATTAATCTCAGCATCCTTCGATAAGTTGTTCAACGATCTTGACAAGTTCAGGTCTGTGCATCAGAAAATTTCATGTGCAGTAGAAAACAAAAAATGTGCAGTGGAAATATTTCAACAAAGTTATGACACCATGTTGATTTTTTATGATTCTCATATATTGATAGATATTTCCTTATGATTACAAACAAGATTCACTTTCATACCATAGTTATCATAGAATAAATATACATTGAAAATCTCATCTATAACAATGCAGCGAAAATAACAAGATCTGGAAATATTAACCATGTATAGTAGACACAAGAACACAATATTTTACCCTGAGAAACCCAACCTTGGGTGAAAACCTAGAAACCTTTATTGTAGAACAATTCAGTCCAAGATATTACAAGTAAACCACCATCATCGTATCAAAATACATCACCATACAAAGAAGATCCTCTCCAAGTCTAGAGTCTCCAAGAGCTAGCATCTCCCTAGAATAGCCAAGATAACACCAAACAAATTTTTCTTGAAGTCTAGTGCCTTCCCCAAGTGTAGTGCACTCACCAAGATAACCATAAACCCAAAAATAGTGAAATCCCACAACTGTAGCTAACAACTTCCTTGTGCACATTGTATAAGGAGAGTTGTTTTACTATCCAAATGAAATGATATAGTCCTATATTTATACTAATCCAGACATCTTTTTGGGGCCGACTTATCATTTTGGGTATTCAAATTTACTTTATTTTTTTATGTATTTTGTTAGTGGGGGCGACTTATCATTCTGGGTATTCAAATTTACTTTATTTTTTTTATGTCTTCTATTTGTGGGGCCGACTTCTTTTATTGGGTCTTCAATTTCCTCCTCGAGCTTCTGTAATGGTAGAAATGGATCTTGTTGTAATTTCGTGTGGAGAATGACTTTCCAAAGCTACAAAACTCCAACAGCTAATTGCATATGTTGAATACATGTTTCTTTATTTTAAATAATGGAAAAAAAATTGTAATCACTATCAGAGGGCCACTCTGAAAGTACCCAATAAATGGGTATGTTTCAGATCAATCTCTGGATATATATTTTTGGTATTGGTTGTATCGGGTATGTTACAAGTTAGTTCAGAGCGTTCTTGGAGAGAGTTTTCTAGTAGCATGGCCCATCCTAGTGGTTAGGTATGTTTCAGTAACAAGTCATGGTCCATTCTCTCATGAGAATAAGGGTTGAAGGCCCAGTGGTTGAATGTTGTCGCTAAGCAAAATAAAAATAAATAAAGAATAATGCTAAAGAAATAAAGAAAGAATAAAAAATGACTCTCAAAAGCTAGTTCAAACATGATATCTACCCTTTCTGTGTTCACCCTAGTCCCAAATCAATGATGTTATATCTTGAAACCTTATAAATGGGACTTGAAATATGATAAGAGGACAAATAAAAAGAAAGATTAAGGTGTATGGAAAAATGTAGCACTTAGAAAGTGGTAACCCAAGAGAAAGTTCATCCTACATTAAGGAACTCATAGAAATGAACTCAATGACACCATAAGCCATGAAGTAACCACAATTTATATCACTATCACACTTACTCTTGAAGGGTTCTTTTCTATCATCGCTTCCCCCATGACATATCCCTCTACTTGGGTATTTTCTTTAATTGTTTTGATTGAAACATCTAATAGGGTAAGATGAAGTTCCTCCCACATTCAAACTTGCCAACTTACATAAATACCTGAGCTAGTGTGAAATTTGAAGGGGATACTTGATGTGAATTGTTCATGTGGCTTATATCTTAAGTAACAAATTAATTTTCATGATTTAAGAACTAGTATGCCTTATGAACATTGGATTTACTTGATTTCATATTTTGTTTTGATATGAATTCCCCTAACATGGGTATTTGAAGGAAACCCTATCCTTTCACCCAAGACATTGTGCCTCTATTACAAGATATGGTACATGCGATGCAGAGCAGTGAGTCACCCAGTAACTTGACACACTCATACTTTCTTCCGGTCACCTAGTCACTAGGGAAGCCTATCTTGTGTTGGACTTTCTTCCATCACTAAAATGAGGGAATCATGTACTAAGATGATACTAGCAGAATCTTCTATTTTTTATAAAATATTGGGATGTTGTGGAGGGCTCTACATAAATACAAATCCCATGATAATATTTTGGCACTGTTTTCAGTGACAAATTACCATAAATCCTTTATCTTCAAGTTTAACTAGTGACTCCACTAAGGGTAGAATCCCTCACTTACCTTTAATTATCTTCCTTTGTAGATCATATGGAAACTCCACTAAGGACTAGCCATGCATGAAGCCACTATGGATATTATCCCATACCACCCATGGCTCCTCCAAAATGGAAAATTAACAATATATTCAAACCTCTAGACATGAATGTAATCCCTGGTTTTCCCCATGATATGTTGGATGACACTGATTCTTGGATTCTTAAATTCTATGGAAATTATGGTGTTGAATTTGAGGACCATTTGAATAAGTTTCTGATGACCTAGGTTCACACAACGTGCATTTCAAACACCAATCTCTAGTCATGAGACTCTTCTTTGCCTCATTGATAAAGCATGATAAAGTTTGGTATAATATTTCTCCAAGTAAGAGTATAAAGATGTGGGAATATCTTGAGGATGATTTCTTAAGAAAATAGTGATTTGGAAAGGATGAGGCCTTGCTCTTCACTCAATTTTAAAAAATCACAAAACATGAGCAAGAGCATGTGAGAGAGTTCAGTGTAGGATTTGATACCTTGGTAGAGCATTTTCCTCATGACATTAGACGTCTATAAGGGCTCATCCTAGTACGATATATAAATTCCTTCCAAGGACAATTACACTTCTTGTTGAGGGATATATATCCCAAAACCCTCCATGAAGAGTAATAATTCAACTCTCAAATAAAGGCCAACCTAGAGGGTTTTAAGTTAAATAGTCCTTCTAGAATCGATGAAGTATTTCTTTATGATGCCCTAGACAAACAATCTTCCCTTTACAAAAAAGATAAAAATGAATTCCCTAGACAAATAATATTCCCTTTACAAATAATATATTGGTAACATTAACTGGGCAAGTGTTTCTCCTAAAGGTTCCTATCCTATTACTAAGGAAGTAGTATGAGGCATTGAAAAAGACAAGGTTGCTAGGAAGGCTAGACTACAACTCCTATCGATCATGAATGAAGGGTTGAAGGAAGAGGATAAACCTATCAAAAAGGGTAGCAAATTCACTGCACTAACAATTACTAAATGGGATGATAATGAGTAAAAGGGTATCAACCCTGACAACTGTATACCTTCACAAGGGATTACAAATGGAGGGAACCTTGTCAGACAGTTGGCTTAGGTTGATGGACAATTGGTATGGATTGTTCAATGTCATTGATGTTAACCATTGGAGAGTGATATTGTATATTGATGTCAACCCTTAGTTATTTATTTCAACCCTTGGAGAAATTCTAGTAGTGAATTTCGTATTGTAGATTGATGTCAACCAGTAGTGATTGATGTCAACACTTAAAGAAATTCGGGGTTCGGGGGGATTTGTAATTTCATTGTAAATATGGATTGTTCATTATAAGGTCACAAATCTAACGGTATAAATTATGTTAGGGTTTCTCCCCCTAGAATTCATCCCTCTTTTAGGAGGGAAATGTATTGTGGCTAGGTATGACAGTGAATATTGTATTCTGAGAGAGGAGACTGTGAGAAAAAGAAGAGGAAGTTACAGCAGGTTTGTTGTAGGTTGTATCCCTTCATTTGCTGGATAATAATAAAGGAAGGACTTGGTAATTTCTCTGGTGGACGTAGCCCACACTGGGTGAACCACGCATATCTGTGTCTCTATTTTAATGTGTATCTTCTATGTTTTATTTCCGCATTTGTTTTGTTTTATTTCTCTGTGATCCTGTTTTTCTAACATAGATTGTAGGCATTATAAAATAAATTTTCAAGCAAGAAATGCCTATGTGGCCCCACGTAGCATTCAATGTTACAAATATCATAACTATAGACACATAACTCATGATTGTAGAAGCATGATCGATACTTCCATAAAAGATAACATTGATATCATATATAAGAAAGTATGGATAAGAAAACATGAAGAAAAGGTGAACAAAGACTAGGTCCTAGAGATCGCAATATTGGCAATAAAAAGAGATGAAGAAAAATATACAGAGGAAAAGAAGGATGTCAGATATATAAAGGTTTAGAAAATAAATGAAAGAAAATAAGGACAAGTAAATAAGGAATAGATTCAAGAGATTGTACTTTCAGGTATTGTAGTGAAAGATGAATCCATAGAATGAAAGAAAGAAGTTAGATCTCAAAGAGATGATGAATCTACCAATGAAGATGATGATGAATACACATTACAGAAAGAATTGTTCTGAGCCATATGGCTTAGAGAATCCTAGGTAATATGAATATTAGACAGGGGGAGTCTATGTGAAAGTTGTGATAGGCCAAAGAACCATCCTTCGAGTAGCTTGTCGAGTTTGAGAAGACAGATCCAGAGCAACCTATTAGAAGAAGTGTAGTTTGATAGATTAATCAAGACTTCATGATAGTAAAGTGATAAATGGGTCATCATTATGGACAGTTGTGCAAGTAGAGTCTTGGAGAGTATGGACATAAATAGATTTGTAAGAATACTGAGCAGGTTTGGACAGATATATGAAAGTGCACGAGAGCATGGATTCATAGATTGGTTCAGAGAATGGTTCGTAGACAAAGGAAAATTATCATAATGGATGATAATTACACAAGAAATGGCTCAAACAATGCTAATGGATTCCAAATTGGCAGATATTTTTTGGACACATGCAGTGCATACAATAGTTCACATTCAAAACAAAGTAATGCTCAGAAACAACAAAGACAAAACTTTCTATGAACTATGGAAAGGAAGCGTAGACAACAACCTCTACATCAAGGTAACTCAAGGTAGTATTTTATTAATTGAAAATTATGTTGATGATATTGTTTCGGAAGTACTAATGACAAGTTAAGCTAGAAATTTGCAAAGGATATGTAGAATGAATTTGAAATGTCATTACTTGGAGAACTATCCTTCTTTTTGGGTCTTCAGATATGTCAAAGAAACTAAGGAATTTTTATTTCTCAAACTAAGTATATCAAAGAAATGCTAAAGAGGTTCAGAATGGAAGATTGCAAACTAGTTACCACTCCTATGCAAACCAATTGCAAGTTGAGGTAAGATGATGATTGAAATTCTATAAACCAGAGGAAATACAGGTCAATGATTGGTAGATTACTATATGTGACATCATCCAGACCAGATGTAATGTAGGTAGTTGGACAAGTGGCACGATTTCAAGCAGCACCAAAGGAATCACATGTATTTGCAGTGAAGAGGATTTTTAGATATCTCAAAGGAACATAAGAGTTTATATTATTGTATCCAAAAGGAAAGGATATATCACTTATTGCCTACACAGATGCAGATTGGGTAGGATGTATTAATGATCGATGAAGCACCAGTGGAGCGACATTCTACTTGGGTGAGTATTTAGTATCATGGTTAAGAAAGAAACAATCATCAATATCCTTATCTACAACTGATGAAGAGTATATTGCAACAACAACATGCTATACACAGGTTCTATGGATGAAACAAAATCTGACAGATAAACAGGTTGAGTATGATGTGCCCATTCCAATCTATTTTGATAATACAAGAATCATCATTATCTCAAATAACCCAGTGATGCACTCCAATATGAAGCACATTCCAATCAAGTATCACTTTCTACGGGAACAGGTTGGAGAGAAGAACATCAGAGTTGAATATATGGGAACAAAAGAAAAAGTGGCAGACATCTTTACAAAATCGCTTCCATGGGAAGCCTTTGAGTATCTTCTCCAGAGACTAGGAGTAATTTATACTCCAAAATGAATGCATTTTAATTCTTATCTTATGTTTCTTATATGTACATGAGGAAGCACCATAAATAGGACAATTCAGGTTGGGAGATTAGTTTCAAGGAGAGTTCAGTCAGGGGAAGTATCCCAAAGGACAGTTTAGTTAGGGGGAGCAACCCTAGATGGAAAAATACATTTTCCATTGATGACAAAGGGGGAGAGATTTATCATATCCAGGATAGAAATGCTTGGAGAGAGAGAGAACAAAGGCATGTAGGCAGGGGTAGCATCCCAAGGAGAGTTAAGTCAGGGGGAGCAACCCAAAAGGGAGATACCCTTTTCCATTGATGTCAAAGGGGGAGAGATAGAAACATTGATGAGGATTATAAGAATGAATGTTATCATGACTAAGTTTTTCCATCAATGTTGGTGTTGCCATCAATTCCAAAGGGGGAGATTGTCAGACAATTGGCTTAGGTTGATGGACAATTAGTATGGATTGTTGGTCGTCATTGATGTCAAGCATTGGAGAGTGATATTGTAGATTGATTTCAACCCATATTTATTTATGTCAACCCTTGGAGAAGGTCTGGTAGCGAATTTCATATTGTATATTGTTTTCAACCCTTAGTGATTGATTTCAACCCTTGGAGAAAGTTTGGTAGCACAAATGTTTGGGTAATGGACCCAAGTTTTTTTTATGTATAATGGTATGAGTTTTAATAAATTTGAAGTTAATACTATTCTATATTGGTATTATATGTCATGTCATTTCCGGTGGTATGTGGAACATCACATAACTCCTCACGGTTAGAGAGTTATGGCCATGTGAAGTTGGAGAACCCAGGTTTGGGTAATGGACCCAAGTTTGTTTGATGTATAATGGTATGTGTTCTGATATATTTCCAGGTAAGACTATTCTATATGGATATTACATTTCATTCCATTTTTTGTGGTATGTGGAATGTCTCATAACTCCTCATGGTTTGAGAGTTATGGCCTTACAAATTTGGAGGACCCTCATATGTTGGCTTGAAGCCCCAAAAGGTCAAAGAAGTCAAAGTTCTTGCAAAGAAGAAATTATTTAAATAATAAAGTGAAGTGACAAAGTCAAAGATGATTATTTTAATAATAAAGTGAAGTGACAAAGTCAAAGAGGATTAGTTAAACAATAAAGTGAAGTGACAAAATCAAAGAGGATTATTTAAATAATAAAGTAAATGGAGAAATTTCTAACTATGGGAAGTGGTTATAAGAAGGTTAACCCTCAAATGAGGAAAATGGGTTAATTGGTCAAGTGGCTATTGGATACATGGACAAGTTTCAAATTGGGAAAATTTGGACATAGGTGACTATGTGGACAAAGTGGCCTAGAAGATGCTTTTAAGGAAGCTACTTGGAGAGTATAAATAAGAAGAAAGGCTCTCTCATTTCAATCACACTTGAGCATATTGAATATCTATAAGTGACTGAGGTAAAAAAAGGATATATAAGCCAAATTTCAGAGGGAAGGTGAAGTAAAGAAGGCCAAAATTCGAGGAAAAATTCTTTTGATGATGTTTTCTAAGGTATGTTATTTACAGGTCATCTCACCATTTTCGCAATTACTTTTTTTCTAGAATGATTCAGACCATGAAATTGGGATTCCATTGAGGAAACATAGCCAATTATTTGTGGTACGAATTTCATCTTGTGGGTCATTATACTTTTGTATTTACACTCCGTGGAAAATAGGGTGTCTGGCTAGTACTAAAACTAGTCTAAAACAGGTGTTTCGGGTAAAAACATCATAACTTGTTCATAGCAGATCCAAATTCAGTAAGACAAAATGTGTTGGTTAGAGTACATTCTATAGTATTTTTTGTAAAATTTTCAGATCCATACAACAAATATTTCGTGCGGGGCAAACTATACAAGTTCTCTCTCTATAATAAGCCAGAATTCAACAAGGTATGCCATTTTTACTATAACTCATTTTCTTAGAGGTTCCAAGTAGTGACTCCTGGAGGAATTGCATAAAACACATTGAAGAACATTTTGTACTATTTTAATATCTTTATTGAGTATATGTACATAGTTATGATTATTTCAAGTTAGGGTTGTTGACTAATCCAAAACTAGTCATGTGAGACTAAAGTAAAGTTTGATGAAAATGATAGTCTCTTGTTGTTAAAGTTAAGCAAGGTTTGCAGGTATGTGATCATATACACCAGGTATATTGCATAGTTACAAATCAGATTTGGATGATGAAATTGATGAGGGATTTTGGTTGAGGTACATCTTGGGTATATGTTTGAGAATTATCTTGGTGATTGATCTTGGTGAGTAGATCTGATTTGGTTTATAAGATTGATGAGATAGGTTGTTGTGATAGGTGGTTTGGACAGGTTGTTGTGACATGTTATTTGTATAGGTTTGGTGCATGGTTGATGCACTTGTTCATGGTACAACTTGAGGTACAAGTTGGTGCATCATTGATGCACTTGTTTATGGTACATATTGATTACAGGTTGAGGTACAAGTTGATGCATGTTTGATGCATGGTTCAGGTTATTGGTACAGGTTGTTTGGTGCAATTTGATTGGTTCAGGGTTACAACAGTATATATCACAGTGATAGTGTGATAGTGGTTCCATCATTCTACTTATATACCAGGGTAGTTGGATGGGGAAAGGATAGGTGGTTGTAGCCACCTTCCGGTTGTATTCGAAGAACATAGGGGGTTGTAGAATCCTTCTAGTTGTATCTAGAGAATTTGGGAGTTGGATCTTCCCTTAGGTTGTAGCCTGAGAAACTAGGGGGTTGGATCCTCCTTCCAGTTGCCGCTGGAAAACAAAGGAAGTTGGTGCTTCCAATGAATGTAATTCTTAAAGAAATATATTAAAAATCATTATGTGGTTTTCTCTCGCTTTGTGTTTCCACGTAAAACATGAGGGTATTGTGTATGTGTGTGATTGCTCATTTTTTTATTGTTTATTTACTTTGCAACTATTGGATGATAATTATACATTAATATAACAATTGCATTATATGGTTAAAAAGGATTAGA
>ML783081.1:86065-101356 GCA_009831015.1 Picea engelmannii | reverse complement strand
ATATATATATATATATATATATATATATATATATATATATAAACATTTTTTTATTATAAACAGGTGTGAAGGTGACATAGATGAGGAAGAGCAAGCAAGGAATGGCCAAGTATGAAAAAAAGTTGTATGGGCCTCAAAATAGGTTTACAGGAGATAATAAAGAGAGGTGAGTGTCCAATGGTGAAATTGCATGAGATGGAATTTTTTACTGCAAAACGTGTAAAATGGAAGAGGGCATGATGGTGCAGTTCAACGAACAGTTTGTATATTTGTGGAATTACAGGAAAGTGGCTAAGTATGGAATAGGGAAATGGTCAGTCGTGCTCATTTTCAAAATTAGGGTTTGAATATTTTGTGAATGTGCCAACCCGAGGTCCCACGAATGACATTCCATGGTGCTTGAAATCAACACTCGGAAATGATAATATAACCTTCCGAAAATCTTGGTTTAATGTGTATTAATGGGAGATCTCCACAAATCTTGGTTTCTTTCGGAAGGGTAAGAACTAACGAATTAATGTAGTTTTTTTAATTATAAATAAGACTCTTTTATTATAAACAAGTGAAAATAAGGAATGGAAAAATATGAAAAGCGATCACACAGTTTTCAAAATACAGGGAATTCTCAATAGAGGTGATGGCCAATGGTCAAATTGTATGTTTCAGAAATTTTAACTGTGAAATGCGTAAAAGGGAAGAGTGCAAGGAAGGAATGGGGAAGTATGAAAAGAGGTCAGACGGGTTTCAAAATAGTGTTAAAGGGGATTTTTACTAGAGGTGAAGGCCGACGTTCAAATTGTATGTATCAAAATTTTTTACTACAAAATGCATAAAAGGGAAGAGTGTATAGTGGGGTGGACTAGCTGTCGGTTTGTATAATTGTGAAATTGTGGGTGCTTTTTGCATGTCGTGAAACAATGGAAGGGAAATATTGCAATATTTAGTTTACGTGTCCAGTAACTGGTAATGGAAAAAGTGGCCAAGGATGGAATAGGTAAATGGCTTGTTGGACTTGGTTGGAAAGAAGTGTGAAGGTGCCAGGCATAAGAAACAGTGACTAGGAATTAGATATTTCATGAACCCGCCAACCCGACGATCTGAGAAAGAGATCCAAACAAATGGAAAAGTATGGAAAGAGGACGGAGGTTCTTGAAAAATGGGGTGACAATAGTTTCATACGAGACGTGAAGACCTGACGGTCAAACTGTAGTTCTCGAAACTTATGAGAGCAAATTGTGTAATGGGGAAGAGGGTATGATGTGACAGCCCAGTTGTAAATTTTTATATCGCAAAATTATGGGTGCTCTTTGTAGGTGACAGAACAATGGAAGTACACCCTAAAACCCGCCTTCCCGGGAATCCACAATCGGAAATGTGGCTAGGTATGAAATGGGGAAGCGGTAGGTTGGACTCGCGATATAAAAGCATGAGTGCAAATGTGAAGCCATGTGTGAAAAGAGAAATGAGAATTTGGTTTAAGTATAGAAGAGGGAAAAGAATGAATAATATATTCAAATATGTAATAGATATCCCATTTCCTGGAAAGATCTTTTTTACATGTTTCTGGAAAAGTTGTAAACTTATTTCATTTACTTGGAAAGAAGTGTGAAGGTAGCGGGCATAGGAAAAAATGTCTAGGAACTGGAAATTGTTTGAACCCGCTAACTTCACAATCCATGAAAGAGAGTCCAAGAAATGGCAGTTTGGAAAGCGGTCAAATGGTCTTCAAAATAGGGTGTCTAGGGTTCCCGAGGAGACATGAGGCCCCGATGGTCAAATTGCATGTATCGCATTTTTTAAGTGCAAAATGTCTAACCTGGTTGGGAATTTGGAAGTGAATTTGTACATCGCAGAATTCGGGGTACTATCTGGAGGTCAAGGAATACTCGAACTGCAATGCGCCTGTCTGGGAACCCGCAAGAAAAAAAAATTGTTGAGTATGCAATAGGGAAACAATATTCAAATTATACCTAGTATATTGATATTTGTAATAGATATCCCGTTACCTGGTAAGATATTTTTTGCATGTTTCTGGAGAAATTGTCTATGGAAAGTTACTATGATTGTCACTTGGAGGCATGGTGAGATGGTAGTATTAAATCTCAATTATTTCATAGTTGGAAAGAAGTGCGAATGTGACGGGAATAGGAAACAACAGCTAGGAATTGGAGGCCCGAAAGAGATTCCAAGAAACAACTAAGTATGGAAAGCAGGTGAACGGGGTTGAAAATTTGGTCACAATAGCTGCCCAAGAGATGTGAGGACCTGAAGGTCAAATTGTATTTCATTTTTGTATCTCAGAATTCTTGTTGTTGTTTGCAGGCCAGAGAACAATGCAAGTGCAATCTAGAGCGTGCGTGTTCAGAAATCTGCGATCTGAAAAGTTCCTAGGTATGGAATGTGAAGCAGTCAGTCAAATGGGGAAATAGATTCAGAAAAATGGCGAAGTATCGAAAGTGGATGGGCAGGCTTGAAAATGGGGTGACAATAGTTCCACAGGAGACGTGAGGACCCAACGGTCAAATTATAGGTCTTGAAACTTTTGAGATAAAATTTTCTAACGGGGCAGAGGGTATGATGTGAGAGTCTGGTTGTAAATTTGTATATAGCAAAAATTTGGGTGCTCTTTGGAAGCCACAAAACAATGGAAGTGCAATATAGAGCGCGGGTGCCCCTGAATCCACAACCGTAAATGTGGCTAGGTATGGAATGGGGAAGAGGGTGGCCAGAGTCAGAGGAGACGTGAGGACCTGACGATCAAATTGTAGGTGTTGAAACTTTTGAGAAAAAAATTTCTAACGGGGTAGAGGGTATGATGTGAGAGTTTGGTTGTAAATTTGTATATCGTGAAAGTCTAGGTGCTCTTTGAATGTTACGAACAATAGAAATCCAATCTAGAGCATTTGTCCCCATGAATTCGCGAAAAAAAATGTGGCTAGGTATGGAATGGGGAAGTGGGTGGTCGGAGTCGCGATATAAAAGAATGAGTACAAATGTGAAGCCATGAGTCTGCCAACCCGTGCAGCTAGAGATTTTCGTTAAAACAACCAAGTAACAAGGAGAAAGTAGAGGGAAAAGAGAAACAAGAATTTGGTTAAGAATAGAAGACGAAAATAAGGGCTAGTATATTCAAATCTGTAATAGATATTCCATTTGTTGGGAAGATATTTTCTGTATGTTTTTGGAGTTGTATACTTATTTCATATACTTTGAAAAATCCATTGCAAAACAATGATTTTCTAGTCTAATATTTTATCCACTTAATCATTTTCTATTGTGCTTTTACCATTAAAAAGGTTGTGAGCAAATACTTTGTTGAAGATTAGTTTTTATCGCAACTTGTGGAGGTGAGTATGCACTTGATACATTGTTGCATGACTTTGATATATTAACTTGCGTGAACACTGGGACCGGTCAACCTGTGGGAAATCCAGGAGGACGAGAAAGTCAGGTCCAAGTTTAAAGGGATTTTTTTATATATATTTAAAATGCATTCATATTAATGTATCTTAATAGATTATTTTTTATCCAAATATAAACTATGTTCGAATTTGAATGGTGTTATGGGCTTGCAATTTTTTTCTCAAATCTAGAAGCAAAAAAGAAAAAAATATATGGCTTTTCATTTCGTATATCCAAGAATATTCTGAAATATAGGAAGTTGTAATATATGCATAGTACAGAACATGAACATGTACATCAAAATGAGTTAATTTTAAGAGGAAATACAGATTTCAAATAACAAAACCAAACATTGAAGAGCATCATAGAACAACCTCAAATATTTATATTCAGATAAACTGGGTCACAAAATACAATTGAGAATACTTCCCAAAAAACAGTTTTCTTTGAATTTGCAAAAACATGTATAGTTCATTACATATTCTGAAAAATAAAAATGTGTGTAACATAATGACTATAATTGGGACTACAGTGGACTACAAAGAAAATATGTACAAGAATGAAGTTTGTAGAAAGAAGAAAGTGTGCGATGGAAACAACAAGACCTGACAAGAAGAAATTGAAAATTGTCAGCCTTGGTTAAAAATTTGTTAGAGTAAGTGGATGAAAACAAAAGAATGTGATCAGTATCAACTTACTATGATGGTGTCCCATGCCTTGTCATTTGCTTGTTGATGTCATTTTATGGCTTTCCTCAGCTTTGAGATTTATTGATTATCTAGTCAACAATCTTTTTGAACCATTCTTCGATGTAGCTCTTGATGCATGCTACGTTGATTTCATGGTGGATTTTTATATCGAAAAGTTCACTTTGGAAGTCCCTCAGATCAATAGATAAGTTGTGAAATGTTTCTTGAATATCTTGGTTTTTAATCGCATAACCAACTAGCCAGGTTTTCATGTCATCTTCACCATATTCAAGAATACCATAGAAATTTTCAAATGACAGTTTTTTATAGATATGAACTTGATCATCAAATGCTAGCTTGGTTAAAAACATTGATTTGAATATTAATTTAGGGTCCTGGACTTCATTGGTGCTGGCATTGTGTTGTGCTTGGGCAATTTATTGCTACTGGTACCAAGATCATATAGGATGGTGTCAGTGAAAGAAATGTTGAAGTTCTTCTTGACCATGAAATGCCCGACTTTCTAAGGCAGAGAGATGAATTGACTTTTATTTTTTCATGGGAAAAATGTAACCAATAGATGTACTGACTTGCTATTCTAGCAAAAAACATTGCACCAAATATGTGACATGGGTAAATTTTGTAGTTCATCTTCTTACAAATACATAGTCTAGGGAATGGGTAGAAATTTTCCATGGAAAAAATTAGATAAGATTACATAAATAATTTCTTCTACCTTCTGTATTGCAATAACTGGGAAGAAATTTCAATGGAAATCAACTTGTCGCCATGGAAGATGGCTTCATCCTTCACTGTAAAATATAAAATATACAGAATCATCCCAGAGATGTTGGCTACACTTTATTGTCTCGTTATCCTCATGAAAATCCATGAAATTTTCCGAAAAATGTTTTTAAATGCACTAACTTGTATTATGTCTATGTCCCCGAGAGTGCGCGTTGGTTCTGCAAGAACTTCGGCAAGAGGTCCAATTCATTACCATGCTTCTTTAAGAATTGTCTGCAATTCTCGCCCTTGAAAGTATTCAATAGATTGGGAAGTGGTAACATATTTAGAAATACTTGAGGGTATAGGGAGACTTGGGAATGGTTTCCCAATTGGATAATCTGTTGGTTCAGAATATAGTTATCGACGCAGCACATGACGAGCTCCTTAAAGGAAAAATATTTCAGGGACAAAAATTTTCGATGCAATTCCATATGTCGACATAACTTTCTCTTGGGCAGAAGGGGACGAGTAGTAGTAGCCATAAGCTATGGAGCAGTGAAAATTGTGGTCCTCGCACCCGAAAATATTAAGGCTATCTCCACAGAAATGTTGTCGAGCTGCAGCGATAATTTGATGAGAGGGTTCCTTTGCTCGACATAGTATTTAAAATGGACGGTGCAACATCATAATATAATCTCCGATAAATCTTGGTTCAATGTGTTTTAATGGGAGATGTCCTTGACCTTTTCTCCTTTTAATGCCAATATTTTCGATGTGTCTGGTGAGTCGTGAATAATAAAGGCATAATTAGTATACATTGGGAAGCATGTGAAGTTGGTGAGGATGGATGGTAGCGAAAACTGCTCTGGAAATTTTGTGTACCTAGAAGCCCAACAACCTGTGAATCTGTGAGAACATGAACTGAACAGTCCACTAAGTATGGAAAGATAGGGTACAATTCTTTCAAAAATTCTGAGGTAAATAACCATTTTCCAAAATGATATTTCCTTCTTGCTATGTTGATGTTGTAAAAAAACTAAAATAAGAAACTAATCAGATTCCATAATATTCTCCCATTAATTCATTTTAATGGAAGATGTCCTCGAGCTTTCTGTGTATTAATGCCAATATTTTCGAACATCTGTGATGAGATGTCACTAGTTAAATCATATTTAATGTGCATTGGAATGGGACGAAGGTGGTGGGGATGGATGGGAGTAAAAAATGCTTTGGTACTTTTTTGAACGTGGGAATCTGTGGTCGAATTGTAGATCACCCAAGTTTTGGATGCAATATGTATACTCCAAACATGGTGCATGAGAGTTCGATAACGCGTACCCGGGAACCCACATCCATAAAATTGGCTAAGTAAGGAAACAAAAGTAGTCGGTCGGACTCGTTATGTCAAGATATAGATGGATATAGAATTTGTGAGTCCACCACTTGGGAACCCGCTATTATAGAGGTCTTATTGTAGATCACCAAAGTTTTGGATGCAATATTTATACTCTGAACACGGTGCATGAGAGTTCGATAATGCCTACCCAAGAACCCGCAACCATAAAATTGGTTAAGTATGGAAACGAAAGCGGTTGGTCGGACTCGTGATGTCAAGATATAGATGGATATAGAATTTTTAAGTGTGGCACCTGGGAACCCACTATCATAGAGGTCGAATTCTATATCACCCAATTTTTGGATGCAATATGTATACTCCGAACATGGTGCATGAGAGTTCGATAACGCCTACCAGGTAACACCTACCCGAGAACCCGTAACCATAAAATTGGTTAATTAAAGAAACGAAAGCATTCAGTCGGACTCTTGATGTCAAGATATAGATGCATATAGAATTTGTGAGACCGCCACTTGGGAACCCGCTATCATAGAAATGTGACTAAGTATAGAAGAGAAAAAAGAGAAACGGAACCAAGAACTTTGTGCTCGATAGACGAACACTTTGTCTAATAATTTTCAAGGGATAGATATACATCGACTATGCAACATGAGATTTCGGGGCATGGGAGTTCCATAGGGCCTAGTTGAGAACCGGTTGGCATAAAATTTCCCAAGTATTGAAACGAATTGCAGTAGGTCAGACTAATGATGCAAAGATATAGATGGATATCAAATTTCTAAGTCCGCATCCCTGGGAACTCGCGAGCATAGACATGCGACTATAATATTTATAGAAGAAAAAATGGATAATAGAGAGGAAGAAGAAAAGGGGAAAAGCGGAAAGGATAGAAGAGAAAACAAAAGAGAATAAAGAACTTTATGCGTCACAGAACAACACTTGATCTTAAGTATGGAAAGATGGGCCGGTCAGATAAAGTTATCATAGGAATAGTGAGGCTTGCGAGTTTGAGGAGCCTGGGGTCGAACTGTAAATAACCTGCGTTTTTGTGTACAAGATGTATATCCGAACATGGGGCATGGGAATTCGATAATGGGTTCGGGGGAACACGTAGCCATTAAATTTGCTAAGTGTCGAAATAGACTGCGGTCAGTCAAACACATGATGCGGAGATATATATGGATGTAGAATTTCTCACTCCACTAACTCGGGAACCTGCGAGCATAAATATGCCACTAAGCATAGAAGCAGAAATAGATAATACAGGGAAAGATGAAAATGGAAGAACGTGCAAGGATAGAATAGGAAAAATAAAGGGAGCAAGAAATAGACAAAATATATGACTTGGCACATTTATATGCAAGCATTCAGACTCATTCATCGTAGGTAGAGTGAGGCCTGAGGGTTCGAGTCGGGGGTCAAATTGTATATAACCTACGTTTTGGGTGAAAGATGTATACAGCGAACATGAGGCATGAGAGTTCGATGGCACTTATGCAGGAACCTGCGAGCATAAAATTTGCCAAGTATGGAAATGAACAGTGGTTGGTCAAACTTGTGATGTAAAGATATAGATGGACATGGAATTTGTCACTCTGCCATCCCAGGAACCCGCGAGGATGGACATGGGACTAAGTATAGAACCATAAATGGATAATAGAGAGGAAGAAGATAAAGGAGAATGGATAACTATATAAGAGAAAAAAGAAAAGAAGCAAAGAACTCTATGGGTTACATATCAACACATAGTGCGATAATTATCAAGCCATAGAAACACATCAACTATGGGAAAAACATATAGTTGGACAAATTGGAGAACGTATGCAGATCGAAGTTTTTTTGCAACCATACCAATGAAGTCTCAGGCATACGCATTGTATTTGTTGTGGCACATTGCAATCCATCCTTGTGCCCAATCACTATGTTCTTGTTTCAAGCTAGAAACACAGAGAATACAATGGACATCAAAGAAAGTTGCTGCGTAGGAACACATGAAAAAACATAATATGACAGAAAATAGAATTCACATAAAGAAAAGTCAATATACGGGAAGATATGGAGTATCCAAGGAAAAAACTAACAGACATGAAAATTAGTGTAACAAATATAGACAGAGTAAATGAAAAACAATTAGATGTGGAACACAGGTAGAAATATGCACCTTTGCATGGATTCTTCTAAACTTATGGTTAATACTTCTTTGCCATGTCCAGTTCTCCACTTTGTTTCTATGAAAAAAAGAACAAAACAAAATGGACATGAACATAAGTTCACATGTAAAGAAAAAAGAGAGGAATATGTACATAGAGTAAATAAAATAGAATAAAAGGAATAGAGTAACAGATAGTGCTAGAAGAATATACCATTTTTTATTTTTTTGTTTTTTGTTTTGTTTATCCATGATTGTGTCTATATAATTTTTTTGTGTAAAAAAAGTTTTTGCCCAAAATCAATTACAGAGAAGGTAAAACCAAGTAGGTGGATAGCATGGTTTTCTACAACAAGATAGACAGATATGCTTTGAAACATAGAAATATGATATTGCAATATGTTTGATGTATATTTCATAATTCAAGTGCAATAAAATTTGTATCATGATCAGACCAGTATGTGTACAAACCAGGCAAAACTAAGAAGTTGGATAACTTGGTTTTCTACAAAAAGGTAAACATATATGCATTGAAACATAGAAATATGATTTTGCAATATGTTTGATGTGTCTCTCATAATTCAATTGCAATACCAATTGTATCGTGATCAGACTAGTATGTGTTTAAGATAAAGACGTTGTACTAAGAAATGGTCACATTCGACCATACATGGTCAATAAGTGTGTTCTGTACATTCCTTGTGTTGTTCAAAAGAAAGTGGAAACTGTATTTGCACATGTAGTTTTCCAATTCTTTTGTTCTGGCATTATTTTGTGACATGTCAATGTTGAAGTCTCCTACAATGACAATGGTTTCGTTCAGATGCAAATGCTCCAATGCATTGTAAATGACATTTAGTATGTTAGACAATGTTGCATGGGGAGCAACATAGAGATTAATTATTGCAATTTATGATCCATTGAACAATACTTTTGTAAGCACCATCTCAACATTTGCTTTTTCGAAATGTATATGCTCCAAAATTGTTACATGTTTTTTTACCAATATCATCACCCGATGTTTAATGTAACTCGATATGCAACTGTGATTTGGAAATTGTTTGTTTTGCATGCATAATGCCATGTATGTTTCTTGTAAGCACAGAATGTCGGATTGCATTATGTCATAGTCATTTAGTATATCATCCATGTGTGCATGTAAGTTGTGTGTGTTAAGTGAGAGAATTGATATAGATGAGTTTGTTTGTATGGGTTGGTAATCATACTCTAGATGCCACTTTGCGGTAGTCTTGAGGCGTTGCATTTCAATATCAACTTTGTGTTTGACTTTGAAGTTATCTTTTGTAAGAGGACTTAGAAAATACAAGGAGTCTATACTTTTTCCACGGGACAGTGTTGTGTATACAAGTCCATGCATTTGAATTCCAGTAGGCTCAAATGAAACACTATCAAGTGTTAGTCTGTGTGATCCCTGGACTGTACGTGCACATGCAAGTTTAATTGCAAACTGTTTTCAAATATTCAATCAACTTTTCTTTGCTGATGTTGATACTGGTTTTTATATTCACAAGATAGGTGTCCAATCACTTGCAGTGTTTGAATTATATACATAATCCAACTTGTTTGCTTCTCAGTGGCCTATATGCAGTGAATGGAACTTAATCTAGAGGATATCAAGTTTTTATGTTTTGGTATAGCCTTTGATTATTCCATATGCACCATTGACCAAGCCATCATATGAATCATAGTTTCAAGCATATATTTCAACCAACATGTCTACTTTCAGGATAAGTTGCAAAGGTAAAGTAGATGTATGTTCATGATGTGGCACATTTCCATGATTTTCTTCTTCGAGGTCAATTGAATTGATGATGATATCATCAGCAGGAATGAGGGATAGCATGAACCTATTATGCATTGCAACATCCCTATTCATTTAGAAAAGGTAAGGGAAGGTTAGGTCTGTTGGTGCAGGTCGCATGCACCTTGAATTGATATATGTTAAGTCATCATGTGTTTGGTTGTTTGTTCGTATTCTATTCAGAATTGCAATAAATGGTTCATCTATCTGGAGCATTGTAGTATGCAATTCAAAGAATTTAATATTTTGTTTCCAAAAGTCATGGGTCACTATTTTCATAATGATTGTAGGTTGTTCAAATATCAAATAATATTGGATGGATTGTGCCTGGTAAAGATCCCCACAGAATATCATGTCAATGTTTCCAAAGTATTATGTGTGCACATGTTTTATGTTTCTTAGCCGGTTGTCAATGGAATACAATAAGCGACTTCTAATCAAAGATGCCTCATCTATGAAGACAAGGTGCAGTTTGTCATAAATCTTAGACAAGGTATCTAACGTTTACTTGATGAGTGGAAGAAACTGTGACTTGTTAAAAGGCATAAAAACTACAAAGTGGATTGTTGTTTCGCCTGCATTATATGCATATTTTTCTATATATGATACTATTAATACCTTTGGTTTCATAGGATCAGAACAATTGTTTGAATCATAGATTCGTATAAGCATTTTGAATAATTCTTTAGCTATGAATGTCTTCCCTGTTCCTGCTCCGCCTGTAAGGAACAAGTGCATAGGAGTGTGCATGTTCAAGTGTTTTTTAAGCGCAATATCCTTTAGAATTGTTTGTTGTTCTCAATTCAATAGACATTTGATTATGTGGTATTCATTATTTTCAATAAGGAAAGGATGTTTTGTGACTTGAAAACCAAGATTGATACGTTTTTCAATGTTGCATGCTCGAGGACGAGGCAAATCAGCTTGCAAGTCATAGGACTCGCAGGGAGTTCTAGTTATTTTTCGGTTTGTGAATGTATGATCAAGATTGTCATAGTTTTCTAGTTCATTAACTGCACTTTCTGGATCACCCCATGTTGAATTAACATTGTAAGTAAATCTAGATTCATTGGTTTGCACTATAGCCTTAGAGGCAACTTACGCAGCTTCCCATGTAGGGAAGTTATGTTTTAATGTGCTTTCATTTTCATCAAATGGAAAATATAATAATAGTTTTTATCTACAATAGTTTTCATCGTCAGTATCTTTTTTCTATTTGACAAACCGTATCACAGATGACTTTTTTCTTTTTGATATGGGTTCACCATTTTTTTTGTAATGCGATACGAATTATGCTAAGAAGATATACTTAATAGGAGATGGACGTTGGAGGTCATAATCAATAATAGAGCGACATAGCATGTCATCTAAATTGTCAGGCTCTTGTTGTAGCAAAGATGGTGGTTTAGGCACAAATGTGCGTTTCTTAAGTGGAGATATTTTCATGCAAACACATTTCGTTGAACTACTATTGAGGGGCAGGGAAAGTGAAATGTGGACTTCTTGTTGATAAGACATTTGTTGAAGATTAAGTAATGTATTACCAAGCATGTGTATCATTTGTATAGCATCAATATGACTTATTTTATGTTCTTTTGTATTCTTCTGAATGCACTTGTCATGGATCTGTCAACCTTTTTCATATATGAGGTAAAGTATGATGCTAAATCATATGCATTGAGGACATACTGCACATATGTATTTTCATTCCACATAACTAGCATTTCCTTGGAGAAATTTTTGTTCCAAATATGGGAAAGTTTCCATTTAAGGAAAACTGTTGGTTGTTTAAGTGTACATTGTATGGCTTGGATGTACTCATCTTCTGTCAGTTTTAGATGTGTCAAGAAATCATCAAAGCTCATTAACCCATCAAAGTATTGTTGTTCTATAAATGCGAAAAAGGATCTAGATTTATGAATGGCATCATTGTCCTCTAAACAAAGTGGCTCTATGATTCTTGTTGTTCTCTTTGGAGGCATGGGGAAGTTGTATTTGCAATGCGATTTTTTTCCTTTTTTACAACTTTTTGTATGATAATGTCTATGAACTTTGGCAAGTTTTGGATCCAAATGATTTGTGTTTCATGTTATGTATTTTTCCACAAACTGTTCGATCTCTGAGTAGTTGTCATATCTGTAGATTGGTGCACCCTCTATCCACAAGAGTGTGTGGTCATGTTCACTCCCCCTATTTTGGAATTCAGTCACAAAAAAGTAGTCTAATATTTTTTTTAAAAATGTTTCATCATGGCATATCAATTATCTCAAAGAATTTATTCTATGTCTATAGTAGCGAGTACATGTCACTGAGTCTTTTCTTATGAGGTAGTCAATGCTATCATTTTCCAGTGTATCTGGTTTTTTTCTTATGTTTCATGTCCTTATGCAAGTTAGATACTTTAGCCACCAATGGATCCCAGTGTTGCTCTGCACTTGTAAATGTGATGAAAAATGTTGGTGGTCCCAATTGTCGAATCATTGCAAAAATATTTTTCTTGTTTTGTTGCAAATAGTCAAGAGAGATGCAAATGTTTTTGAAATCTATGTATCCAATATCAGATTTCAGTATTTTTTGTAGGTTTACTTTGTACTTGACATATTTGGCCAACAACTTGCTTCCTTGCAACTGGCATTTTCTTATTCTTACCCACATGCAAGAGAGCACTTGCTCTATTATTATGTGCATTCTTTTGAAAAAAAAAATTGTTATGTGAGAGGAGAAGTCACCACTTTAATGTAACATCTCCCATCGAACTATTTTATGATAACCGAATTGTTTCATAATGTCACTAGGACTTGGATATCCATAGAACGATTTTGGGAAGTTCATTTCCTCTGCAAATGTTTCCTTGAATATTCCAAGTGGGCATTGTCCCTCAGCAGGTGCAATTTCAACAATCTTGTCTTGCAAGTCACAAATCTGTTGTGAATCAGTGAATCCATGTACCAATTTCTCAGCAGATGTTTCAGTCTCCGATTCATCGCTTATATCAAATTAACTTGCATTTTCGAGAGTCTGTGTAGAGTTGTCATCCCCTTCTCCAAGAAAATTGTTCTAGTTCTCATTTATACAAATGTTTTGTGCTTTGTACATGGCCCTGGAACATAATTCTTTTAATGCTTTCATGACAACATGCACAAGCACTTTACCTGTCTTATATCCATTCGTGTATTTCAAGCATCTTTTGAGAGCCACAACAATTGTCAGTGTATTGCTAATGAATTGTGGTGAGGCTTTTTGCACAACATCTAGTTGCACAGCCACATTAATAATTGATCATGTTAGGCCCATTTGGGGTCGTTTATAGCCCCGGGGTATGATTTGTGAAAATGAAATTTGCAAAGACACAAGTCTCTCTTCAAGCTCTGTAAGTGCACTTACATCTAGTAGTGGTGTATTACATCTTATTTGGTCGGGCATTGCAAACTGTGGCATTTTTCCATTTTCAAGTGACAATTTGGATGGAAAACAAATTTTGTCGTTGGAAAATGTTTTATCAATTTCTGTCAGGCGGAGGTATTCTGCTTCCAAATTGGGCGTGAATGAATTTGTGTTTTTTGAGAAATTCAATTGATCACAAATTGCACATGCAATTGAAGGAGTGTCTTTGATTTCTTTCACATAGGTATGTCTTGCATCTTTCTTCCATAGAGAAGTATGTGTAGAAAGTGTTTTCTAGTTTTCATTGGTAGTGGTGCATGTTGTTGGTTCCAACCCATGAATTGTGATTTTCTCCTCTCGGACAGTGCCATCACCATTGTGGGATATGTGATCATACCCATTTCTCTTGTGTTGTCCACAAACAATTTTCTTTAACCTGTGATATGTCAGTTTTTTGTCTAGAAGGAAGCCTAGTAATGTATTTTTTTCTCTCACATATGGCCTTTTTTAAGTTGTGATAACTTAGTCTATGATTTTTGTTCAAGGGAAATATGACCTCATGGCAATTGGAATGATTTTCATTCTGATTAAATAGCATAGAACACTTGTGTAGATTCGATGTGGTTTGGATGGCATTGACACTCGACCCTGAACCGATAGTATTTCCCATACCATCAATGTGTTTTTTCCTCTCACATGTGACCTTTTTCAAGTTGCGATAAGTTAGTCTACGTTTTTTGTTCAAGCCCTCTATGGCCTGATCACAACTGGGACAAGTTTCACGGATGACCTTTTTCAAGTTGTGGTAAGTTATTCTACGATTTTTGTTTAAGCCTTCTATGGCCCCATCACAACTGGGACGGGTTTCATTCTCATTGAATAACATGTTGTGGGTATGCACATTCAATGCGATTTGGTTGGCATGGACAGTGGACCCTAAACCAGTGGCACTTCCCATCAAAGGTTGATTTTTTTTTTTGTTTGTTAATTTGTGCAGAACTTGTTGGCTACACGATTAACCTGTGGCTTGAGAAACCACGACTCAGGGGCATCTAAGCCGTCAAAATCACCTAGGGATCGCACCCGGGCTGAACCACACCAACCCTTAACATGGTTGGATTTTTTTGTCCCCACGGGTTTCGAACTGGTGACTTTAACATCACGGAGTGGCTTAACAACACACTCTGTCACCGACTGTCCTACACCTCGGGGACCCATCAAAGGTTGATAATGGATATGTAGAGTATCTATTTTCAACGAGATGATGTTAATTGTTCGATCGTAGTTTGAATCAGTAGACCAGGAATGGACACTGTCATCTGGCAGAGTCGACCAAACCTAGATATTTGCTTTGAATATGATAGATAGCTATTGCAAACAAACTCTGCCACCCTCCACATTTTCTTTTCATATGGAAGTACCATGTTTACAAGGTATTCTTGCCAACTTCCAATTGTTGGCATATTTTCTAGGAAATATGGTGAAAGGTGTTGATGCAAATAGCTAAAAGCCTATTGGCTGCCACCTATAATTGCATTTCAAAAGTATTGTACAGTGTAAGCCGCAGCGATTGCACATCGAACTATGTTGCTACCAAATAGAAAATTTCTTTGAACAGACTATCTCCACAACTAGATGCAACAGTTGTTGTTATCTACAAATCATGCCATTGTACACGATGCATAATTCATTTCCATTATGATTCAAGGTCTTTGCAAATGAGGGACAAGTAAATATGTGGTAGTCCAAGATTTCATAT
>ML783081.1:37620-71934 GCA_009831015.1 Picea engelmannii | reverse complement strand
AATAATAGGACATAACCGAATTATGCACATAACATACTAAGGAAGAATGAACCAAATGTTTGCTTCCCATTCCCTTACCATTGCAGAATTTGGGTTCTTGTACTCCCCATAGACACCTCGGGTGGGACTTCATCTTGGAAAGAAAGTGATGCTAAAGGGGCCACTGTCTAGTGGGTTTTGTTTGTCTTAGATAACTCGAACTTTGGCTCTTACAACCCGCACCCAGAAGAGCGCCAACAAATGGTTAAGTTATCGGGACATGGACTTTGTGATTAAGGGGATTTTTTAGAGGATGACTAAGATGGAGATCTCATAATGCTTAGAACAGGAGGAATGGAAATTTGCACGATGAGAGAACAGAAACCCTCATATGAGTGACAAGAAACGGTTGCAAAAGTATGTATTCACAGATCTTCATGAAATTTTCTTTAGCGAATTTCTAGTTATTCTCACATAGTGGCTAGAAATATTAGTGGAGAGAACCAGAAGGTCCAGTTCCATAGTGCCAAGAAACTAAACTCACAAATTGGTAAGAAAACTAAATTTTGTAAGAAACCCAACTACTGGAGGAGTTGATTTTTGGTTGGATAACGTACTAGGTGGTTATGTTACAAATTTTTTCGTAGATTGTATTCAATCATACAGTGTCTTAGAAAGGGAATTTTTCAAAGTTTTGCATGGGAGGTTCTTGAAATCAATAAATATTTGGATAAATACATTATTGTGTGAAAAGCACATGATGGTGATGAAATATGATTGCTAAGGGGTTCGCGCACACAAGGGAACTGGGCGATGACAGGAGGATCATCTAAGAGAAGGAAGGAAGCAATGAAAGAGGAAGGGAAGGATTGAGGATGGAAGACAAATATATACAAGAGGAAGGATATGAGTTTGGAGAGTTTCACAGAGGGAGGAGGTACAAGAGGCAAAATTTTGAGGCTAAGAGAAGAGAGTTTTGCAGTGAGCCATAGGGAGAGAACCTTGTGCACTAGTCTGAATCATGGAGGTACCATACCTAGGATGAGAAGAAGAGGAGTCTAGTCCATCCCAATAATAGAATAAATAGAAAGTCCTACACAGAAAGAATCACGAGTCGAGTCCATGACCATATGTGTTTCACCACAATCAGAAGTAACGTTTATAGATTTTTCAAAATAAATTGTAGTTAGTCAAGGAGGACTGCATAGTAGCAGTCAGAATACTGGGAGTAGTGCGCAAAGTCAGAATCAAAGTCAACCAACTTCACCAAGAAAGGGGACGACATCAAAAAATATGGCCAGGGTGTATAATACTCTTAGGCTTCTAGAGTTCCAAGGAATTGTCTCAAAAGACGAAGAGAAACACTTATTCATGTGTGAGATGATTTGGGCCGCAAAGGATGTACAGGATGAAGTTGTGAAGATTGTGTAACTAGCGACGACATTTAGAGGTCGTGCACTAGTATGGTATATGAAGTTCCAGAGTACCATGCCTACAGGATAGGCCAGGACATTGGCAGAGATTAAGAAATCATTTTTGAAGGAGTTCAAGAAGCCAAAGTCAGAGTCACAGTACATCAAAGAATTGAAGGAGTTCAAACAAGTACAAACATATTCGGTATGGGATTACGACCAGATATTTAAGGATGTGATGGGTAGATTGACTTTCTAGATCCCCGATCAACAACACCAAGAATGGTTTATTGTAGGGATTCTATCCCACATTCGCAAGCCATTGATACAACAAAAGGTTGCATCATATCCTGAGGCATTAGAGATTGCAATGAAACTAGAGTCATCTTTGATGGGAGCCAGTGGTAGAATGATGCAAGTTCAGATGCAGTTGGATGCATTGACAATTCAATTGGAAGAACTGACGAAAGGAAATGAGAAATGTGAGCAAGTATGGTGTACAAAATGTAGGATTGAAGGCCATCACAAGGATAAATTCCCAACCTTCACACAATATTTAGCAATGGGAGCGTTGAATCCATTTTCTAGAGGAGGATATTGTGAGATATGTAAGAAATGGGGTCATCACCCGACGGAGTGTCCACTACTACAGAAGTACCAGAGTATGCCAAAGAACTTGTTTTGAAATTTTTTCAAATTTGTAGGACATGAGGAGAAGGATTGTCACGCATTTGACTTGATGAGGGAGCACACATCTGATATGTGCAAGATCCAAGAAGAAAATATTGCATAGAAATTGTTATAGTAAGTTTTTCCTCACCCCATACAACTTGCTCAGATGGCCTTTCCATTTCCCTATGCAGACTTGAAGTCCCTTTTGCACTTCCCAGAGCCAAAAAATCATATTTTTCCACACATACATGCCCTACAAGTTAGACATCATGCGTATAAGTTGGTTGCACCACTACATCACACGTACATTGAGTTTGGTGCTCAAAAATAAAAATTGTGTCGGGTTTCCATGTCACATCACAAGATCCATGATCCTTGACCTTCCATATACTGGAAACATTTCGACTCGACACTTTAGTTCCATTTGAAGGCTATAAATTGGGCCATATCCAAACCATGGAAGAGGAGAGAATTCAACTTTTTAGAGCAAAGATACTCTAGAAAAAATTTCACTTCACATTGAGTCTGCATCCCTTTATCCTTAAAAGTATGAGCACATTGTTCAGCCCCTAAGATCTTCCCTCTTTGATGGAGAACCTCATTGTCTCTCTTATATGATATTTCCTTTCGTGGATGATTGAAGTGGTGGAGGCCCAGCTAGAAGGGACTTAATTTATTGGTTTTGAGACGTGCCGACATAGAATTTTTTCACTTATACACTTATGTTGATCATTTTATTAATAGAAATACTCTTTTTTCATCCAATTGATATCTTGCAAATATTTGAAGTATTATTCCATGGGCGTATTTGTTATGAATGTTAATGGATTATGCTATTGTATGTGATAAAATTATATATTATCACCAAATGATTTTCTATCTTGGTTTTTGAGGACAATTTGCAGGTACAAAGCTTTCAGTCACGTGCTCAATGATGGTCTTCATCGAACGTCTAGATGAGGTAAGCTCTTTATCTTGTCTTGTTAGCATTTTCATTTATATAAAATACTTGGGATTAGAGTTGATTTCTACATTCATTCCATCTGTTGTGGTTTACCCCATGCCATAGAGTGATTTTCCTCGTAATAGAGTTGGTGACCATACTGGGAATTGAATCTTCTATTTTAGGGTTTGGAGTGTTTTTCTCCTTGACTTGCTCTCTGTTTAGCCTGATTTTCCGTATCACTTGATTGCTCATCATCCTGTTTTTACTTTTCATCTAAGTTTATTGGCTTAACCCTTGCCTAGGAAGTGTTTTAATAAATATATGTGGTTTTCCCTTGACAAGTGTGTACATACGTGAGTTTTCATTCTATACAGCATGTACATATGCAATTTTTTCTAAAATAGATGCGTGCATCAACATTTTAAGATTATTTGTTGAGGTTGGTGTTTGTTGGGTGAGTTTTTATGGTTGATCATGATTCTTGGGTCTCTGTCCTAACTTTTGAGTGCTTACAGAGTGATAGGAAACATTTTCATCGTTGAATTTTCAGACGGTTTTCTTTCTCATCATTTTTTCATTGGTTGTCTTTGCATATTGGTCTGAGTGTTTTCTTCTTGGTGTCCTACTTCGCTTGTCTCTTTTCTCTTGAAATAAGGTCTATATATCAAGCTACTATTCATTCCTTGCATTTTTGCTTCTTTATATCGAAAATACAAAAAAATACATTTTGCATTTTTGGCATTTTCTCTTTTGGGTTTTTAGTATTGATCTTGATACATATGGAAAGATTGCATCGTATTGAAATTGTAGAGTTGAATTGAAAGTTTCATTTTGAAATCTTATCATCTTTTGAGAATTTAAGATTAGGACTTAGCATTATGTTCATATTCATTTATTTGATTTGTTGAGTCATAACATCATTATTCTCATGACCACATATCTTGAGTAAACAAAGCCATTAAAAGTAACACTAATTAATTAAAATTAATTAGAAATGATTTAATCTTTCAGAGTACACAAACAAGCATAGGATATAAGGCCTTGGAATAGGATTTTGTGAGTAAACTTCTCCAAGGATATTAAACTCAACATATGTGTCTAACCAGGGAGTGGTGAAATCCATTGTGTAATTAGTGACATCAAGACGCTCCATTCACATTGGAGTTAAAAACAAGGTCCCACAAAGTTGGTTAGAAATATCCCTCTAATATTGTCTTAGTGTCATAAATATTTTTGTGGTTTCATTCATATATGGGGGTCTTTCTAGTACCTTTAACAACATGAGAGGTGAAGCTTTCAAGATTTCGAGCTTTGTTACCTGCCCATATAGTGGACCTGAATCACGATTGTTCTCCTACACATTGGCTATATCGTGGTGGCTCTAGTTGCTTGACATAGGTAGCCACATAGGTTACTTGTAGGGGTTATTTTGCAGGTACCATGTGGTGCAACACCCCTACCTCAATAGGTTCTTCTTGACCTCTCGATCTAAGGATAATTCTTAATCTCCCTTGAGGCAAAATGGCTCTTCGATTCCCAACTAGAATCTTCACACTTGTAACCACGGGTCCTTCTTAGGAGTTACACCTGTGCAAACAAGAACTAGGCAGGAACTCTTCCCCATGTGACCAACCGATGAGACCACAACCTTTTCCCAAAAAGGGCACATTAGGTTTTGCGACTTCACGATTCCTATTGTTGAGTTCCCTGACTCCTTCAGATCTTGAAGCCCCAAAATGGGATAATGGACTTCTAGTGCCTCCCTTAAGTCCTTCTGATGTGACACTTTGCCACAACTTGGGGCTCAACCTTCCAGTGCATAGGAAATTCGTGACTCGGGAGTTCATGGTACAAGGCTCCTCCTTTTCCCCGAAAGTCCGAACTCGCAACTTCTTTGTTGTGGATTGACGGTCCAGATCCTTCCACGATCTGACAGTCCAGATCCTGTCGGGATTTCACGAATCAAAATTTCACGATTCTTGTCTTCTCGTCACAACTTTCTCGACACCCCGAATTTTAAAATGACAAAATTCAAGCACAAGATCAACAACTTTTGTTGATCCAAATATGATGAATATTTTCCCTCCTGAGATTCTGAATTCTTAAGGACTCTCTCCTTAACCCTTCCATTGATCTGTGAGATCCAACAATCCATGGGAAATCGGTAGTTCTCCCTTCGAGAAACTTCAACCATCCATTCAATTTCTTGATAATTCCTGGCCAAATAACTTGGCGCCTCCTTCTGAACTTGACTTATGTGAGGTGATTTCAGCCCTTGTCTTTCCTTCATATCCTTCAAGGTCTCTATCCCTCTTAATCTTGGTTCTTGTTGCAAACTCACAGCTTCCAAGGGATTCTTACATGCACTCATTGCAACCCTCACGATAATCACTGATTATCTGATGTCTTCCTCTTTTGTGCACTCCTTGGAATATAAATCCTTCCACAACTCGTTTGGGTTGGAAAAGTCTAAAACTTAAACTAGCCTACGCACTCCTTGCACGGCTCTATGCTATATTGCCATATGTTGGTATGAGAACAACACTATCTATCTTGAGCTTGTCTGAAGTAAAACTCAGAACCTGTCAATGCACACTTTGCGGACTTTCACTGCACTCCTTACAAAAATTTCTCAGGATGAGAAACAATTGAAACTCATACTCTCCCTCTCAAGGACTTCATACATTCAACATGAAATCATACATACACATAGCATTGAAACAAATGCATAACAGAGACTGAAATTAACTGTAAACATACCATTCAATAAATGTAAACATAATTCATAAAAACACCATGAAGTTGGATCGAATATTCCTTATATTAATCAAAGTGCATCTGTACATGGGTTCACTAGAAATAACTATCTTCTCATACCAATTCTACAATCTATGTTCTTCTCTTTGGCTCTACAACTCTACTTCTTTTTCTTTACATATTACAATTACCATTGAGAATAATCCTCCAATACAATACATATGAGGGAGCTTTCTAGAATTTTCCCTCCTACACTCTAATCTATCTAATTGAATTAAAGTCTACAACTACTTTACATTTATCACAATAAATGCCTCCAACAAACAGATGAGAGAAACTGCTCAGGATATGTATTACAACTCAAAACATAAATGTGAATGCATCCTTTCAAGATATTACATTAATGTATTATCCTTTCAAATTCAAAATATTCTCAAAATATGCACTAGTGCATATCCAGTTGTCCTCCACTTGCACGTGCTTACTTGTCAATGATGCTCCTGCATCATACTCCTCTGGATGAAAAATTCATGAACTCATGTTCATGAGCTCCTACACCGTCAGTCCACGTTTCTATATATTTGCTTCACTTTCCCAACTAGTATCCTCAATCAGGTGTCCTTTTTGTTTGACCAAATACTCAAAATATGTCTTTCTCTAGGTTTTCTTGCTAACTCTCTAATTAGTGATCTTTTCCATCTGTGGATTTTCAACTACAGGCATTTGTTTGACCCATTGAACTTCCTTTTGATCCTATGATCCCTCTATTTCATCTTCTCTATAAGGATATAGATCTACTACATTGAATATGGGTGATATTCCTACCCCATCTGGTAATTCTATCTCATAAGCATTTTCCTCAAATTTTCTCAGAATCTTACACAACGCTATCCTTTTCATATTTAGTTTGTTATATGTTCTCCTTGGGAACCTTTCTTTTCTTAGGTGCATTAAGACTAATTATCCCACTTCAAACTGAAGTTATCTTCTATGCTGATTTTCTCTACGCTTATATTCCTCGTTGGAATTTTGTAACCGCTCTTTGATCTTACTGTGGAGCTCTTGCATCTATGCTGCAAATTCTTCTACTCCAAGACTTATGAATTCACTCTTCTCTAAGTCCCTCAACTTAGACACTCCTCTCGGCCACATTCCATACATTATCTGGAATGGGCTTTGTCCTGTGCTTCTGTTAGGTGAATCGTTATTTGCAAATTCTACTTGCGGTAGAATCTAATCGCACTGACTATGATGTTAAGCTACTAATCTCCTCAACAAATCTCCTAAACTTTGATTCACTACCTCAGTCTGTCCATCCATCTGAGGGTGATATGTTGAGATAAAATATAAATTCATTCCCATCTTCTTCCATAGCATCCTCCATAAATGACCAACAAATTTTGTATCTCGATCTGAAACGATACTCTTAGGTAAACCATGAAGTTGAACAACTTCTTTGAAAAAAAGGTTTGCAATGTGTGCTTCATCACTGGTTTTCTGACATGGAATGAAATGTGTCATTTTTGAGAATCTATCGACTACCACGATTACAGAATCACAATCCCTCTGTGTCCTTGGCAGTCCTAACACAAAATCCATGCTTACCGAGTCCCATGGCCTCTCTAGTACTAGAAATGGTTGATATAATCCTGTATTCTATCTTTTCCCCTTTGCATTCTTGAAAATTCCACATTTGTTGATAAATTTATTAACATATGTCCTCATCCCTAGCCAATAATATAAACTTTCCAGCTGTGCAAATGTCTTATCATGGATTAAATGTCCAACCAATCCCCCACTATGTTTTTCCTTTAAAAGGTTTTCTCTCATAGAACTCTTCGGGATACACCACTGATTTCCTTTGAACAATAATCCATCTAGGAATAAATATTCAATCCATTGTCTTCTGTCTCTCAGAACAGGATTCTCACATGATTCATAAGCGTCTCTGAAACCTGAATCATCTCTGTACATGTCCTTAAGGTTATCAAAACCTAAGGTATTCACATGAAACTCCTACAGAACCAAACATTTCCTGCTCAATGCATCAACAAGCTTGTTAGAAGTTCTAGAAATGTGCTTTATAAGAAAAGTAAAGTTTTGCATAAATTCAACCCATTTTGCATGTTTCTGGTTCAATTTCTCTTGTTTGGTTTTGAATTGTAAAGCATGGTTATCGATGTACAAAATGAACTCTTTCGGAACCAAGTAATGTCTCCATTTCTTCGGTGCATGTATGATTGCATAAAATTCTTTATCATACGTGGAATATTTCATCTTGGCATCATTTAGCTTCTCACCGAAGTATGAAATTGGTCTATTGTCTTGACTTAAGACTACTCCAATCGCAAATCCACTTGTGTCACATCTCACCTTAAATGTCTTACTAAAATCTAGCAAAACAAGAACTAATTGTTTAGTTATCTTCTCCTTCAACAAATTAAAACTTTGCTCTGCTTCCTCTGTCCAATAAAAAGATTTATGTATTTTCTTGACTGTACCCATCATTGGTGCAGAAATTCCACTAAAATTTCTGTTGAACTTCCTATAAAAACTAGCTAGTCCATGGAAGCTTTTGACTTCAAAGTTATTCTTTGGCGATGGCCATTCCTTAATTTCCTTTACTTTTTCTGTATCCATATTCAACTTATTCAAAGACATCAAAAAACCCAAATAAATGAGCTCTTTCTTCCTGAAAGATAAATTCTTCAGATTTATCAACAACTTCTCTTGCTGCAACCTCCTCATCACTAGAGTTAGGTGTCCTCAAGATCAGTATATCCTCAAGATCAACAATTACAAACTTTCCAATGAAATCCTTCAAGACTTCATTCATCAATATCATAAAAGTACTTGGTGCATTCATCAAACCAAATGACATGACAAGCCAATCATATAGCCCTTCATTCATCTTGAATGTTGTCTTCCATTCATCACCTTCTCTCATTCTAATATGATAATATACACTTTTCAAATCAATATTTGAAAAAAAACCTTGCTCCACTCAAGAAATCCATCAAGTCATCCATCATTGGTAAAGGAAATCTATACCTGATGGTGATTTTGTTTATAGCCCTCGAATTTGTACACATTCTTTATCCACCATCCTTCTTTGGACTTAGCACTGTTGGAACAATGCATGGACTCAATATTTATCTAATTAACCCCTTTTCCATCAAATCTTGGACTTGCTTCTTGACCTCTTCATGCTCCTGCGACGTTAGTCTATACGCTTCTTTGTTTGGTAAGATTTCTCCTGGTATAATATCAATGTGATGGATTATACTCCTGATGGGTGGCAACGAACAAGGTAATTCGTCTACCACTATATCAATGAGATTATCAAGCATTTCTTGAATTTCCTCTTGTAGATCATCTATCGAAGTAATGGTCAAAATGACTCTAGTTTTCCTCACCACAACAAACTACATGTATTTTTCCTTCTTGAATTCATCCAGAAGTTCCTTCCCACTCATGAGAAGTATAGTGTTGCTTACTTTTGCTTTCGCCTTCTTGTCTTCAATTGGCAGTAAGATATGTGTTCTACCGTTCTTTTACAAGGTGTATGTGTTCTTTCTCCCATCATGAACAACATTCATGTCATATTGCCACGGTCTCCCCAACAAAAGATGGCATACATCCATGGGAATAACATCACATAAGATCTCATCTCTATATCCCCCTATCTTAAATTCAACTAAACATTGTTTAGTGCCTGTTACCTAATGTCCCTTTTACAACCACGAAACCTTGTATGGGCTCGAATGTGCAATTGTCTCCAACTCCAGCTTCTCCACCATATATGTGGATACTATATTATCTGTGCTTCCACTGTCCACAATTACCTTGCATACCCTATCCTTGATCTTGCAAGAAGTTATGAACAAACTGTTCCTCTGGACTGGATTCTCTATCTCCTTCTCTAGTTTCAAGATAATTTTTCTAATCATTAAATATCTTCCACCTTTTGCATATTTTGCCTCAACATTTCACCTCTGTGATTCTAAAATGTGAGCTTCACCTCCTCCATCTCTTTTTCTATCAGGACATTCAAAATATTTGTGTCTGATCTTTCCACAAACAAAACACTTTATTTCACCTCCTCTGCCTCTTCCTCTTCATCTTGCTCATGGAAAAGTGTTGTTATTGGCATATTGTCTTCCTTGTGAACTTCCTCCTCGTTCTGGGTGATTATGAGGTTTCTTTTCTTCATCCTTGGGATTTTTTACTTTGTCCTGGGAAATTTCTTTTCCTCTGCTCTTACTTCTACCTCTTCCCCTTTGACCTTGCTTTCAAGCCAATTTTTCTTCAGCCTTTAGAGCAATCTGATAAGTATCTTCCACATTTCTGATTGTCACCATGCTCATCGCATCCTTAATGTCATATCTCAGACCATTCATGTATCTAGTGACCTTTTCATCATCACTCTCATGATGAACTGCTTTGATGTTGAGTCTATAAAACTCTTCAGTGTATTCCTTCACTATCAGCCCCTTCTGTTTCAAATTCTACATTCTTCGAAACAGGTTAATTTGGTAATCTATGGGTATGAATTTGGCTTTCATATTTTCTACCATCCTATCCCAGATTTTGATTTTTTGCTTCCCTTTGGAACACTAGTCAGCCTATAGTTAATCCCACCACAGTGTTGCATGCCCTTTCAGTCTAGTGACAACATGTTTTACTTTCTTATATTCTTCAATATATTCATAATCGAAGTACTTATCCAGAGATCTAAACCAATCTAGCATCTCCTCAATGTCTAAGTTTCCTTCATACATCGGGATGTCCATTTTTTCTTTGGCCCCTATTCTTGCAACAACTCAAAATAGACGTTCTTCTGCAGCATCTTTGACTGCAACTTCTTCTTCATTATGTCTTCCTTCATTCTCATTCTCATATTCACTGACATCTCCATCATCAGTTGTCTATTTCTATGTTGTCTCCATAGCATCTAATCGAGCACGAAGTTCTTGCATTTCTCTCTCCACAGCTAGATCGGGCATTGGTCTTTCCTGACGTCTCCTAGCTGGCATTGTGTTTAATATGCTCTTTGATACATAAATTCAAAATCTATGCTCTGATACCACCTAGTGTAGCACCCTTACATCAGCAGGTTCTTATTGACCTCCCGGTCTAAGGATCGTTATTAATCTCCCTTGAGACGAAATGGCTCTTCAATTCCCACCTGGAATATTCACACTTATAACCACAATTCCTTCTTAAGAGTTACGCCTA
This sequence comes from Picea engelmannii, assembly GCA_009831015.1. Lineage (NCBI taxonomy): Eukaryota > Viridiplantae > Streptophyta > Pinopsida > Pinales > Pinaceae > Picea > Picea engelmannii. Next base: position 60,930 of record ML783081.1, on the reverse strand, counting down.
TGCAAACAAGCACTAGGCATGAACTCTTCCCCACATGACCAACCAATGTGACCAGAGACTTTTCCCAAAAAGGGCATGTTGGGTTCTATGAATTCATGATTCCTATTATTGAGTTCCCCCACTCCTTCAGATCCCAAAACCCCGAAATGGGACAACAGACTTCTATATCCTCCCTTAAGTCCTTTTGATGTGACACTCTGCCACAACATGGGGCTCAACCTTCGAGTGAGTCGAAAATTAGCAACTAGGGAGTTCACGATACAAGGCTCCTCCTTTTCCCCGAAGTCCGAACTTGCAACTCCTTTGTTGCGGATCGACGGTCTAGATCTTGTCGGGATTTTGTGAAGAAGGATTTCACGATTCTTTCCTTCTCGTCACAACTTTCTCCACACTCTGAATTCCGAAATGATGAAATTCAAGCATGATATCAATGACTCTTGTTAATCCAGATTTGATGGCTATTCTCCCTCATGAGATTTTGAATGCCTAAGGACTCTCTCCTTAACCCTTCTGATGATCTGTGAGATCCAACGATTCAAAGGAAATCAATAGCTCTCCCTCCGAGGCCAAATAACTCATCATCTCCTTCTAAACTTGACTTCTGCGAGGTGATTTAAACCCTCGTCTTTCCTTCAAATCCTTCAAGGTCTCTATCCCTCTTGAGCTTGGTTCTAGGTGCAAACTCATGGATTCCAAGGGATTCTTGCACACACTCTTTGTGGCCCTCACCATAATCAATGATTATATTATGTATTCCTCTTTTGTGCACTCATTGCAACAGAAATCCTTCCACCACTTGCTTGGGTTGGAAAATTATAAAACTTCAACCAACCTGCGCACTCCTTGCATGACTCTATGCTATAATGCCTTATGTTGGTATGAGAAAAACACTATCTCTCCTGAGCTTGTCTGAGGTAAAACTTAGAACCTTTCAACACACACTTTGTGGACTTTCACTGCACTCCTTGTAGGAATTTCTCAAGACAAGAAACATTTGAAACTCATACTCTCCCTCTCAAGGACTTCATACATTCAGCATGAAATCATACATACACACAACATTGAAATGAATGCATAACAAACATTGAAATTAACGGTAAACATACCATCCAATAGGTGTAAACAAAATTCATAAAAGCACCATGAAGTTGGATAAAATATTCCTTATATTAATCCAAGTGCATATGTACATGGGTTCAATAGAAACAACTATCTTCTCATACCAATTCTACAATATTTGTTCTTCTCTTCGGCTCTACAACTCTACTTCTTTTGCTCTACATCTTATAATTGTCATTGAGAATAATCCTCCAATACAATACATACGAGGGATCTTTTCTAGAGTTTTCCCTCCTATACTCTAAGATATCGAATTGAATTAAAGTATACAACTACTTTACATTTATCACAATAAATTCCTCCAACAAACAGAGGAGAGGAACCGCTCAAGATATTTATTACAACTCAAAACATAAATGTGAATGCATCCTTTCAAGATATTACATTAATGTGTTATCGTTTCAAATTCAAAACATTATCAAAATATGCGTTGGTGCATATCCAACTGTCCTACACTTGTGTGTGCTTGCTTGCGGACGATGCTCCTGCATCACCATGAGTCATATAAGGATAGAAAAACACACAACCTTTATGGAGATTACCTCTAGGGGGGATCTGTCTGACTACATTGTTAAGCCCACGAGGGCCCTTATAATTGATTCTGATACCTCCAATATTTTGAAGGGAGTCTGAGGCCCCTCTTGGGCGAGACATACCTACTCTAATGAGAGAGGACCCTTTTCAACCACTATATCCTATTTGTGTGCATTGGCCCTTTTTTTCTTTACTTTGGTGTGCTCTCTGATTATTAGTTGGCCTTAGTATTTTGTATTGCATCATTAGTTTTCATTTTTATGGTTAGTGGAGCCCCTGTGACTCCCTTAGTTGGAACTACCCATCCCATGGTATTTTCTCATTCCATGGTTATGAATCCTTTTGTATTTATGAGTGGTACATCGAATCATGATACTCATCCAATACCTTGGGCCTCTAATAATTTTTCTCTTGGTATTTGAGACATGTCTTCTCACTTTCCATCCTCTGTCTCGTCTTCTTATGTGAATCCTAGTTTTGGGTCTAACGGAATGATGCCTCCTTTTTCTCCCTTTTTGTTTGGTGGGAGTCATATCCCTAAACAAACTCACATGGTTGGAGGTTGGAATCCTCCTTCCTCTGGACCTAATCCTGGCTTCATTTTTCCAGGAGAAAGTGCTCAAATGCGTGGTCTTTATACATCTCGTCCATCTATCCTTCTTTCGTTATGTCAGTTCCTACAAAATCTTTTCTCATGGTGGACCTCCTTCTTTCCTCTGGTGTTTCATCCGAAGGGAGTTATTCTTATAGTGTGGGAAACCCCCTTCATGGATTTCCTTCATCTGGGGGCAACATATATCCTCACCTGAGTAACGCTTTTCAAGTCGCTTTATCTTCGCAAGCGGCTTCCTTGGTGAAGATACCCATACAACATTTTATGAATTAGTTTTGAGGACACTACTACCCTACCAAAGAGAGCCATGGTGTATACCAGAACCCTTCTTGGCCAACAATTTCTAAAAACTAGTCTTTCCCAGAACCTTGGTCTCAAATTCCACAACCAACCGCTACAAGTCACGTTGGAAGAAAAAGTCCAGTCACTGTGAGTCATATTGGAATTATATCACCAACCTTTACTAGTCATATTGGAGATAGGTCAAAAACCTCTACAAGTCATGTTGAATACCAGCAGTCAGCCACTGCAAGTCATGTTGGGGGCACAACTCTAGTCGTTGCTAGTCACACTGCACATTCATCACCAACCTCTACTAGTTATGTTGGGCATTCATCACCAACCTCTGGAAGTCATGTTGGAGATCTACTACTAGCCTCTGCAATTCATGTTGGGAGCATGTCACCAACCACTGCAAGTCATGTTGGGATCATTTCACTAGCCACTGCAATTCATTTTGGGGGAATTCATGCGATTGAGAAGCCTAGACGTATAGGGCGTAAGCCCAATTTCCTTTGTAGAGTTTGCAAAGGAGATCATCTAAATTGTTTTTTCCCTTCCATTGTAGTGGTATGACAACCATAGTCCTTGTCTAGTGTCCCTCCGAGTTCTGAGTCATATTTGGTTTCCCAACATCCTAATACATCTTTGGTTGATACAAAAGTCATGTCGATGCAATATTTGGCCAACACCACTCTTGTTTTGGGGAGTGATGCATCTCTTGACCATATTGTCTTGCATCATATTCAACCAGTAGTCTTGTCGATGAAATATTCGACCAACACCACTCCTATGTTTTGGAGTGATGGATCTCTATACCATGTTATATCACATCCCATTCAACCAAAGGTTGAATAAGTGGTTGTGTTGATTCCATCTTCGGTCAATCCCACTCTTCTTTTTCCGGGTGATGCGTCTTTTGACCATGTCCTTAGAATTTCTAGTCCTATACCTTCTGAACAAGGGAGAATTCCACTCTCTCTAAGTACACTCCCTCCAAGTCCTAGGATGGTTCCCTTTGATTGGGATGATCTTGTAGAACCTTGAATTCCTTCTCTGCAAGGATACTCTACAAGTATTTTATCCTCCTCGGCTTGGAAATTTTTGGTTCTCCCAAGCTTCTGCCAACTACTAGTGAGTTGTGAAATTTCATGAGATGTCCTACATGAGAGCCCTAGCCTCCCCCATTACATGTTTCTTAGAAAAACATCCTCGAGTCTTAGTTAAGATCTTTTTAGACTCTCTAGAAATGAGAAAATATTTCTGAGTGAACTTGTCTCTTTCACACTCATTAAATGGATTTGAAAGGACATCTACTTGGTGTAATTTTAACCCTTTTTTTGGACCAAGTAGAATAATTTCAAAAAAGGAATAGTCTAGTCAACATTGGATATAAGAGTTCTCCTGGGTATTGTTTTATACTTTTTCGGGCCTAGGGGACTAAATTTATAAAAAATGACAATCTTTCAAGTTAAGTTGTAATTGCATTTCATCCTCCTTCTTGCGGTATTGAGCCTATTTCAGGTTCCCTCTTTCTCATTACAAGCCTATTACCTCGGCAATTGACATCACTAGCCAAGCATAACTTTGTTTATATCCTTTGTAGCTTGACACCTTGTACCCTAAGAGGAAATGTGCCCTCAAGTGTCCATGCCCTGCGTGCACTTCCTTGCATTGAGCATAGGTATGTTCCATTATTGGAAAATTTTACTTACTCACGACACTTGTTTCCTCCATTGTATCATAGCATTCATTTTCCTATGAAAAAACAAAAGAAAGACAGGTGGGAAAAGAATATTATGTTATATTGGCAGCAGTCATGTCTCCTTTGAACAGATCAGAAGGTTTCAAGTCCACTTGTCATCCAAATTTTGGGTTTAGCATGAACTTAGGAATTTGAGTTTGTTACTTAGAGTTTAATCCTCTGACTGATTATTCTTCCAGTCCCTATGCAGAGTTTTATTGATTCCTCCTGCATCACAAAGTTTCATCATCAATTCTATGCTTCCACTGCATCCCAAAGTTTCATCATCAATTCCATGCTTCTAGAGTCCTCTATATGTCTCATGCTCTTGTTCAAAGGAATTCTATAAGCTTGTGTTGGCCATTTCTCATAACTATTGACTTTGCATGTCGACCATACCCTCAATGTGTATTAGACTTACATGAAGTTGTAGTCCTACCATGCACCCTGGTCCTACTTTCATTATAGGAAGTTAACCTTGAACCTAATGGTGGACATCTCTTCATTGGTCATTGACTGAGGGGTTTCCTTTTTGTTCGACGAAAAGAAATCTATTCACACATTGGGATTTGTGCAGTGTCTTAGATACCATTATCCTTATTTTGGGTTTACTCACCTTTGTCAGTAGTATTCTTTATTGGATTCTATTCAACGGGTCTTTTTTGTGCACTACTTTCATCTAGTGCATGCAAACGATGCACAAGTTTGTAGGTTCATGAACATCCTCTTTGTCTGAGTTCCTCCAAATCATAAATATATTTCTTTGTACCTTGTGTTGACTGATGAGAGATACCTTAATTATCTCCTTTCAATAGTCTCCTTCCATTGGATTTAGCTCATCTATTTTGGAAATGAGGCCTAGAGTCCTATAAGTACCTAGAGGCTTTCATTCATTAGCAATAGGTTATCTCACCATCAACAGTTCGTAATACATCAATGTCTCCTGATCGATGGATTATTCAAGTGTTCAACCTCAACACCTTTATTCACACTTGTAAGAATTTACTTGGTCCCTTGATACTTACTTTCATTATCAGTAGGTTGTCTCAAGTTTGTTAATGGTATACATTAATGACCAGTAATCAAATGAAGTCTCATCATGTTCAACCTCAAATACTCTATTCACATGATGTGGAACTGCACCTTTGGCGGATCGTGTAGAATACATGAAGAAATCAGTTTATAGTAGCATCTTTCATTAGTTTTTTCTATCGTTCATTGGACCAGTACCTATATGAATTCAGTAATAATGGGAGATCATATTTTAATCCACTGTATACAAATATCTTGAGATTCATTTTGAGACTAGTTTCCATTGGGTCGTGTTCATGACTATGACATCCTATGGGATATGTCTAATTTGTATTGCACATTCATGGCCATGAACAACTATTTGGTATATCTCCACATGGATCTACAGTGTAATTCAAATTGGCAGCCATGTGCACAAAGTCATCATGGATTGTAATATTCTCATGAGAAACTAGTTTTTCTAGTTGAGTCTCCATTACTCCACTTCTGGGAATTATAATGTATTTCAGCCATTGTAGGTACTCCTTTGACCTTGCACATTAGGGGGTATCTGTTATGGAAATTTTTGCCTCACCCCATGCAACTTTCTCAGAGGGCCTTTCCATTTCCCTATACAGACTTGAAGTCCCCTTTTGCATTTCCTAGATGAAAAAAATCATATTTTCCCACATATACGCACCCTACAAGTTAGACAACATGTGTATACGTAGGTTTCACCACTACAGCCCATGTACATCGAGTTTGGTGCTCAAAATTAAAAATTATGTCAGGTTTCCATGTCACGTCATGAGATCCATGATCCTTGACCTTTGATATACTGGAAATGTTCTAACTCATCCATTCATTTGCACTTGAACGCTATAAATTGGGTCATATCCAAACCATGGAACATGAGAGAATTCAATTTTTTAGAGCGAAGATACTATGGAGAAATTTTCACTTCACATTGAGTCTGCATCCCTTTATCCTTAAAAGTATTAACACATTGTTCATCCCCCAAGATCTTACCTCTTTAATGGAGAACCTCATTGTCTCTCTTATATGAGATTTTCTTTGGTGGACGATTGAAGTGGTGGAGGCCCAGCTAGAAGGAACTTAGTTTCTCGGTTCTGATATGTGCCGACATGGAAGTTTTTCACTTATACACTTATGTTGATCATTTTTTTAATAGAAATAATATTTTCTTGTCCAATTGATATCTTGCAAATATTTGAATTATTATTCCATTGGTGTATTTGTTATGAATTTTAATGGATTATGATACTGTATTTGCTAACATTATATATTATCACCATATGCTTGTGTATCTTAGTTGTTGAGGACAAGTTGCAGGTATAAAGCTTTGAGTTGTCTGCTCAACGGTGGTATTCATCGAATGTACAGATGAGGTAGGATCGTTATATTGTCTTGTTAGCATTTTCATTTATATAGCATACTTGGGATTAAATTTTATTTGTTTATTCATTCCATCTGTTGTGGTTTACCCCATGCCATAGAGTGATTTTCCTCGTAATAGGAAGGTAAGCAGACAAAAAAATGGGTAAGAAAGTCAACAGGGCCCATACTAGCCTTTGATCCTCTGTAAGAAAAAGAGACATATCCAAGGTAAAGGATAGAAGTATGTAGAATGGATTGGGGAGAATCAACATCCACGACACCTCATGAAGAAGATCATGCAATGTTATAGAATCCAACAAGGAATGTAAGTATGCTAACAAAATTCTTAAGAAATTGTGTAGAGCTAATAAATTATGAGGCTACATTGAGTACATTATAAAAAATGATTGATCACTGCACAAGAGGAATGGAAACTCTAGTCATTCAAAGGATGGTAAATTAGGTACTATGCAAGAAGTGAACCAATGAAGAATTCCAATTCAATGCACAGATTGGAGAGTATGATGTGGATAATATTATTTTGGACTTAGGTTCAGATGTGACTGTGTTACCTAAGTAGACATGGGTATTGATGGGAAAACCCAAGTTAGTATGTTCTCTTGTTCCACTTAGATTATAAAATTAGCACAAACTAGTCCCAATTGGTTGGTTTCCAGGAGAACCTGTGAACATAGATGGGGTGTGCATCATGGAAGATTTTGAAGTTATTGAGATTGTGGATGGCAGTCAACCATATATGACACTAATGGGACTAGAATGGGATTTTGATAACCAATTGATCATCAACTTAAAGAGGAGGGATATTGTAACATACACATCCACCCACGGGCTGGCCATGCTACTTCAAAACTCACTTATGAACTGATTTCAAATTTTGATAAATTTTTAATTAACAAAGATGTATGAAATATTCACATGCATAGATCAATATTCATGCTACAACATAAAATAAATGAATGTAATTCCATATGCAACAAGAATGCACATTCTAAACATGAATCTCAAAAATAATAATTAATACACAATGGAAATAAATATACAATTAAATGAAACCATGATAGAGAGCACTTATCTTTAATGAAACAAATCACCAACTAGTTGCATACCAAGGACGTTCGACCCAACCATATACATTGTCTTCCAAGTCTCAACAACAATTTCACCCCCAACCCAGGGCTATGAATCCTCAAGGACGGTTCCAGGGTGTCACTCAGCTTCCCAAACTAGTCAGCACTCAAGCTCTCATAGGATTCTCAACACATACAACAATCCAAAGTTCATTAGCTATCTTCTATCCAGCATGCACAACTGAGAGTGGAGTTGGGTCATATAGGTTATTATAGAAAATCCATCAAGGAATATACACATATTACAATGTTGATGGAGAATTTACTAAAGAAGGAAGAGAAGTTCCAATGGAATGAAGACTACCAGAAGGGGTTGGACACCCTGAAACAAAAGTTGGTCACTGCATTGATTTCAATTTTTCTAGATTGGTACAAGGAGTTTCATGTACACGTGGACACATCATCCATAGAATTGGGAGTAGTTTTATCCTAGACAGAGGAAGGAGACACATATCAACCAATTTATTTTGTAAGAAGGAATTTTTCTATAGGAGAGAAGAAATATACAACCATAGAATGGGAAGGATTGGTGATGGTCTATGTACTATAGAAATTTCAGCATTATTTATTGGGGTCTCACTTTAGGATGTATACATACCATTTTGCATTAAAATACTTAGTCAACAAGCCATTGTTGGGGGGAAGAATATGTAGGTGGCTTTAATTATTTCAATAACACGACTTTTAAGTCGTAGTGAAACTATGGAAGCTTAATGCAAGACCCTATCATCTATCATGCATATTTCTAGGGGAAGATGTGGGAAATTTAGATGATAGCTTCCCATATGCATATTTAATTGCAGTAAGGATGGTGGATGATTATTTCTTGGACATCGTACAGTTTCTAAACATAGGCATGCATCCATATGAGATGATTGTAGCATAGAAGAAACAATTGGTAGTGAAATAAGAAGATCATCAGTTTATTGTAGGGAATTTATACAAGATGGGTGCAGACGAAATACTAAGACATTGTGTGATGGAGCACGAAACACCAATAACTATTGAATAAGTGCATGATGGAATTGATGGAGGAAATTTTGTAGGGTGGGAAATGACACATAATATTTTTTGGCAGGACTTTGGTAGTCGACACTTCACAAGGATGTGAAGGAATACTGTTAGTCATGTGATGTATGCCAACAAGTGGGGAATCCATATAGGATGGATGAAATTTCTTTGAATCCATAGGTTACATTTCCAGCATTTGTGAAATGGGCCATAAACTTTGTGGTTTCAATCAAACCATAAGAAATAATATCGGGGGCAAGGTATATCATTACTGCAACAAAGTATTTGACAAGATGGGCCGAAGCAGCCCCATTTACGGACTGTACTGCAAAAACTATTGTGAAGTTTCTATTTGAAAATGTAGTCACCAGGTTTGTATGTCTATGCATATTACTTAGTGATCAAGGGACACACTTTATAAACAATATAGTTGCAACATTGGCTGAGGAGTTCCAGATTCATCACCAAAATAGTACCCCACTTCACCCTCAGGCAAATGGAACCTTTGAAGATTTTAATAAGATCTTGAAGAATGCCTTAACAAAAATTTGCAATGTAGGGAGAGATGATTGGGACTTAAGAGTTCCTATAATATTATGGGCTTATAGGAATACAATAAATAATTTGACAGGACAAACCCCTTTTAGGTTGGTCTATGGTAAGAAGCAATAATTCTAATGGAGCTTATTCTTCCTAGCTTGCGCATTGCAACAATTATGGAGCTAGCAGATAATGGCACAATATGGGAGAGGTTGGCACAACTAGTATATCTTAAGGAGGATTGCTTTGTTGCAAGATTCGATAAGCAGGTTCAGAAATCCAAAGAGAAGGCTTGACATGATCAACACATTAAATAGAAGAAGTTTCAATTTGGAGATTTGGTACTACTCTATTACAGCAAGTGTATGCAGCATCCAGGGAAATTTCAAATGCATTGGTTGGGACCCTATGTGATTCAACAACTAACATAGATAGGTGCTTCACGGTTAGAAACCTTGAATGGAGAGGTCTTGGAAGGGATGGTGAATGGTATTTGGCTGAAACTCTATCGAGACAGGCGATAGAATGCATATTAATTTGGGTTGCTTCAGAGCACATGTATCATAGTAGTTGTTACGAAGAAAAAAGCATTGCACCAAACTAGGAAATGAGGTAGCTAGGAAATGAAAAGACTGTTAAAATCATGAAATCCTAGAAATGATGGTTACACAGTGGGCGTGATAGGTCATAAAATCATCGTATAAGTCTTAAATGGGAAAAACCATCTGAAATATTCATAGATATACAATACGAGGGATAAATCATCTAATGGATTTTGTAATCAAGATGAAATTATGGAACAACTCAACAAACTCGATTACGGATGGGAAAAGTTAGTTAAGGAAGGATGGGACAGGTATGGTCGACATGCAAGCATAAAAACATAAGAAGATCGTTAAGTGGACATCATTATTGCATGCCAATGCGAGTGAAGGAGAACTACGAGGAACGAATTGAAGAACATAGTAGAGCTACAGTTTCCAAATAACACATAGAGAGCAAGTGCATGAACCTATCACCCAAGATGAATGGGGATAGATTCACTAGCAGTACCACTGGTTCCCCCGGTATATGTAGGGAAGGAAATATGCTTGGAAATACTATCAGAGTCAAGTTTTTGGATCATGACATCACTGATCAACAACCATTTCTAGAGATGAATAGGGGAAAATACTCAGACAATGAGAGAAGATTAGATGCAGTAGATCACATTGCTACCAATGTAAACTTGTACACATATTTTAGCAAAATCAAAAACACATTCTAGGGTTACAAATGCTTCATGATAGTAAAATAAAAGGAATCAGATCATGACCCCACTGAAAGAGAGGTTTCCGAGAAATTGCCTTCATATCCGGCACCCTAACTAAACCTAAAAGAGATACCAAGGGACGTAGGCACAGTGGACGAGGGTATCAGGCTTAAGAAGCCTCATCAAATTATCGATAGAGAAGACAATTACAAGAAGAAGAGTCTTAACAGAATTATTTCTCCCGACAGAAGCGATGCTTTTTCCATGGGAAACACGAACCCTGATGTTTTTTTCCAAACTTAGCCTACTATTAGGTAGGAAGAGGCCTTCAAGAAGGAGAAGGCATAAACCTAAGGTTTATTGTAAATAAACATAAATAGATAGAAGGAAAAGGAAGAAACTATAAGGATTATTGTGAAGAGGAAAACACGAATAGAAGAGAAGGCCAAAACATTGTTCAAGGATAGGAGCATGGCAAAGATGACCCAAGACATAGTCCAAAAGTTGTCTAAATCCATTCCAGAAGTTCCCCTAGTAGTTCAAGAACCTATGGAGGAAAAATTGCAAATGATTGGTAAATTCATTAAGGGCTTTTGATAAAAGATATAATATTTCAAGCTAAGGATCATACCAGGATCGCCACTAAAGATGTGTAAAGGAATAATGATAATGACAACCATTGCAGTTGCTCACATCAATAATATTGAGGGTGAATGCACAAAACTTTGCGAGGAGAACTTGCAGGTGTGGACAGAGTTGATTGAAGACCCAAATGTGAATTTTGTAGAGTCCAATCTAAGAGAGGTGCAAGAACAGGCTTAACAGGCAGCAGAAAGGGCAGCTACACTACCACCAGTAGAGCACATGTCAGCCATTCTAGATCAATGGTAGGCACAAGCAGAAGTGGAGAAAATGAGGGATCATAAAAATATCTCACGAAAAATATTGGGACCATTATAAGAAGAGGCAGTGTGAGTAATTGGAGAGTTGGATATGGTGCAGGGTAGGGTCAAGCAAGAATCGATGGAAGTAGAGGATAAACTGGATAACTTGACCATGCAAAGAGCATAGGAGATACCAATGATAGAGGCTACAATCATCAAAGAGGTATAGGTGGCCAAGGTGGAATCACAAAGATTCATTTCACCATGGAGAAGAAGGAAACAAGAATGAGTGGCTCAAAATGAGCCACAAGTGAGTGTTGGGGTCCTATTGGATAGTGTAGCGATCCCCCTGACCAACCTAAGACCGGGGTATGCCACTCTAGAGCAACCACTCATGCTCTGACGCCAGTTGGTAAAATTCGTAGCCATCAGGTTGGGCCATGCTACTCTAGGGAACACTTTCGTTCCCATACTGTGGAACATACAGTAACATACCCAGTAGTCAACTAAGCAATGCCACCTAAATTTACTCTTTAGACTGCATGCAACTAAAACATATACATACAATATGCTCATGGATTCTTTACATCTAAACATAAACAAACATTTACTTTATATAACATATGACTTTTATATTAAAATAACATTAATTACCAATATGCATAATTTACAGGAAATTACCCATAAGCACACAAGCAATCATAGTCACATATATGATAAAATCATAACATGGGCATGCAAATAACAAAACAAGATATCCATATATCATACAATTGATACTTATCTTAGAAAAACTGTCACCAATTGCTTACAGACCGTCCACGAACCTCCCATCCATAGACTACATTGTTCATCACTCTCAAGAGTGAATCACCCCCGAGTTGGGACTGAACTCCACCTAGGTTAAAGAGATTCCTATCTAGGCTAAGGCTCATGGACAATAGGAAAGACTCAGTCTCAGGTTCTCACTCAACTAACATCCTACATCCTCTCATTCCCCACATGCCTGTCCCACCCAAGGAAGTGTGCCCCTTCTCTACTCAACAGTCCCTCGGCTGCCCCACTTCTCTTCCAGGGCTTTAGCAACAGGCCGGGCCAGAAGTCTCTGAGTGTTGTAGCTACAGTTTATCACCTACAAAAATAAATCCCCAATAATTCTCTCACTCAAAGAACTACTCACTCAACTAACAGCCTACAACCTCTCATTCCCCACATGCCTGTACCACCTAAGGAAGTGTTCCCCTTCTCTTCTCAACAGTCGCTCGACTGCCCCACTTCCCTTCCAGGGCTTCAGCAATGGGCCAGACCGGAAGTCTTAGAGCATTATAGCTTCAGTTTAGCACCTACAGGAATCAATCCCCAACAATTCTCTCACTCAAGGAACTTCTCACGGGCCTGACAACCCACTTCTTCAATCCCGCTCCAAGCTAACCAGGTACACCAGCCAAAAAGGATAGGAAATAAGCTTCAGAAAGGTGAAATGGATTTATCAAGGATAATGGAATGTATGAGTGAAATGGTCATGGATTCATTGACTGGATAACTAAGTGTATTTTGGATTCACTGTGTAATCTTTGTCCCCAAAATGATGATCAATCTACTGGTCCCCCTTTTCCCATTCGTAAGGTCTCTCCCTATGAAAAATCCCCCCCTGAGCTAAGTTTCCTCACGATATGAATGCATGTCCCCAACTTGACACTTTTCATATCGGAAGTTACTTTTGTCCACTTCTCCCCAACTTTAGAACTTAGGATAAACTAATTATCCATACTTTATGTTTTAGGAAATATTAATATAATATTCTCTTGACTTTTGGCCCTCCCTTTCCCTAACTGGTGAATTTCAGTCCCCCATCTCTTTTATCGTGTTTGGTCTACACGCAGTAATGTATTTTATATTAATCATGAGTCATGTACAAAGTAGGCACTCTAGCCTTTAACATCTAGGCGCGTTGGCCTAATTCCAAGAGATAAGCATTCTGGCTTATAATACCGGCTCACCAGCCTATAAAACATATTATATACAAAAAGGTTCTCTGACCTTAATATTGCACGCACTTAGTTACTACGTGTTGTATTCTTTGTCTTTAAGGTTGCGTGCACCTTAGTTACTGCGCACGGTATTCAGAAATGTGCACATTACATCCCTTTACTATGCAGTATATGCACGCACCATGCCATGAAAGGTGTATTACAAAAATGATGTCTAAACAACTCACTATTTTAAATATACTTGGATTATATTTACATTTGGGTTTGGCCGAGGGATATTACAATCCCCTCCCCTTATTTATGCACTGTCCTCAATGCATCATGTACCCATATACAACAAAATTCTCAAAATTCTTCAAAAATATGTGGGTATTCTTCCTGCATTGCATCCTCATGCTCCCAAGTAGCGTATTTAGGTCTGTACCAGGTCCATTGGACCTTTACAAGCTCTATGGCTCGATTCCAAAGTTGTTTGATTTTTCAATCCAGGATGCGCACTAGATGCACTTGGAAAGCGCCTTCTTGCTCCACCTGAATAACATTCCAATCAATAACATGATTAGCATCGGGTATATATTTCTTTAGCAATGATACATGGAAGACATTATGAATAGACATAGATGCAGGCAATGAAATCATATAAGCAATTGGACCAATTCTCTCTAGGATTTCAAATGGTCCACAAAATATGGTTGCTAACTTGGCGTAGCTTCCCAGCTTCAGGGAGCTCCTGTTAGCTTTCACTTTCAGGAAAACATGATCACCCACTTTGAATTCTCTGTGGATTCTAGTTTTTTTATTAGCATAACTTTTCTGTCTGTCTTTGGCAGCTTTCAAATTATTCTTAATTTTTAACATTTGGTCCTCCATCTCCTTGAGAAATTCTACCCTGACTATTGTTTTATCAGCTGGATTATCCCATCTTACTGGAGTATTGCACCTTCTTCCGTAAAGTTCTTCAAATGGGATCATCATCACTGACACCTGATACCCATTATTGTAAGCAAATTCTACCAAGTGTAGGTAGTCTTCCCATTTTGATGGTTTGTCCATCACACACATTCTCAACATATCTTCTATCACTCTATTCACCCTTTTTGTTTGTCCATAAGACTTAGGATGGTAAGTTGTACTAAAGTTCAGATTCGTTCTGAATCCTTTGAACAATCCTTTCCAGAAATTCAAGGTCAATTTTGGGTCTCTATCACACACAATCGTTTTAGGAATTTCGTGCAATCATGCCACTTCCTTCATGAAAATATCATCAACATTTGCTGCTTTGTGAGTAGTTTTTAGTGGAATAAAATGGCCATCTTTTGTAATCTTGTCCACCACTACCATAATCGAATCATGTAGCTTGCCTATTTTGGGCAATCCCGTAATAAAATCCATTGTCACTACTTCCCACTTCCATTCAGGAATGGACAAAGGTTGCAGCAATCATGCTGGGTGCCTATGCTCTGTTTTAACTTTCTGGCATTCCATACACGTAGCGATGTATTCTGCAATTTCTCTCTTCATACTTGGCAAAAAGTATTGGCTCTTGACCGATTCTATGGTTTTCTGATATCCAGGGTGCCCTGCATAAGGAGCATTATGCATCTCATGCAAAATTATACGTTTCAAGTCCTGGACATTTGGTACAATTTTTTTTTTCTTGTGCAACAATATTTCATCTACTCCCAACTTGTAAATATCCATCTTCTGTGGTGTCTTACCTTGATGTAGTTTTTCTATCAATTCTTTGTACTGCAGATCTGTATTTGTAGCCTCCATAATTTTTCTTTTAACATTAGTCTGATACATGCTGATAGTTGTAGCACGTAGTTCATGCACCCTCTCGTTGAGTGCATCAGCCACTTTATTTTCTTTCCCTTTGATATGATTTATATCAAAGTTATATTTTTTTAGAAATTCTAACCATCTATTTTGTCTAGCATTTAGATTTGGTTGATCAAATAAATATTTCAAACCATTGTGGTCTATTCTTAACTCAAACCTTTTTCCCATGAGGTAGTGTCTCCATTTCCTCAGGGCATGCACTATGGCTTCCATCTCTAAATCATGAGTGGCATAGTTTCTTTCATTCTCTTTCAACTTCCTTGATTCATAACATATCACGAATCCATTTTGACTAAGGAATCCCCCAGTCCTTCATTACATGCATATGTGCATACAGTGAAATCTTCATTTGGGTCTGCAATCCTTAGTATAGGAGAACTTGTCAATAATTGATTCAAATGTTGGAAAATCCTTTCATAGTCCGACGTCCACTGAAACTTCATACCCTTTATTTGCAAGGAAGTGATTGGGTGTGCTATCTTCGAGAATCCTCCAATGAATCTCTTGTAGTAGCCTGCAAGGCCCATGAAAGATCTAACCTTTGTCACATTCTTTGGTGCTGACCATTATCTAATGGATTCTACCTTCTCAAGGTCCACTACTATCCCATCTTTTGAGATGATATGCCCCAAATAATGAATTTGTTTCTGATAAAATGAGCACTTGCTCAATTTGGCATACAACTGATGTTCCCTTAATACTTGCAACACCATCCTCAAATGATGTTCATGCTCTTCCTCTAACTTGGAATATATAAGAATGTCATCCAAAAATACAATGACAAACTTGTCCAAATATTCTTGGAAAACACCATTCATTAAGCACATGAAAACAGCTGGTGCATTTGACAATCCAAATGGTACCACTGTGAACTCATAATAACCATAGCTTGTCTTGAAGGTGGTCTTGCTAATATATTATTCTTTAATTCTTACCTGATGGTATCCTGATCTAAGATCTATATTTGAATATATTCTTGCATCCTTCAATTGATCAAAGAGGTCATCAATCCTTGGTAGAGGATATTTGTTCTTAACAGTCACTTTATTCAATTGTCTGAATTCAATGCACAATCTTAACGTTCCATCTTTCTTTTTCACAAACAAGACTGGGGCACCCCAAGGTGATACACTTGGGCATATATGCCCCTTCTTCAGAAGTTCTTCAAGATGCATTTGCAACTCATTCAATACTGGTGTACTCATTTTGTAAGGAGTCTTTGATACTAGCATTGCTCGAGGCATCAAATCTATAGAGAAATCAATGTCTCTCCTTGGGGGTAGTCCTAGTATTTAGTCCATTCATGTCTATGAGGCAGGACTTAACCATCTCATTAAATTTTCTTCTAGCTCCTGTAGCCTGTTGCACCAACCAGGATTTCCCATGCTTGCTTCTTGGAAATTGCAAACTTTCCACCATCTTAGGGTCTATATAGCTATGGCTAGCTCCTGAATCAATTAAAACGACAAGGGTTTGGTTGTTGATCATACCTTCCACTTCAATCATGTGGGACTGATACTCTTCTTTCTGGTTGTCTAGGACTACATAAATCCTTGGCACATTTCTACCCATGTCCTCTATTGTCTTAGCTCATTGTACATTGTGAACAACCTTAACTTTTTCGCCTCAGTGAGGACAATATTTGAACCTATGGTCTCCTTTACAACCCCAACATTTCATAGGTGGTTGTCTTGGCCCTTGACTCCCTGTGTTAATCACTCTATCTTCCTTATGCGTTTGATGCCATTGTGGATTATTTCTTGATAATGGTGGCTTATCTCCCTTTTTCCTATAATCCATATTGAATTTCTTATTGTCTTCCCAAGCCTTTTGGAAAGCTGGTCTCACTTTCAGCTGGTCATATAAGAATTTATCTCTCCTTATGGTCTCTTATAATGTCTTGGGATCATCATATTGTATTTTGTCACTAATGAATGATGAAAATCCACTTAAGTGTCATTGAATCTTTACTATCTCATCCTTAATGAAAGAGACATACTTCAACAGTTCCAGAAACCTTCTCTCATATTCATCTATGGTCATACTTCCAAGCTTGAGTTCAAAGAACTCTTTCATTTTCTTGTCATAGTATCTCTTGGTCAAGTACTTCTTCTCAAAATACTTCTTGAATTCTCTCCAAGTAACACTTTTCTCTACAATGTGTTGTACCTCCACAAGTTGATCCCACCGCATGGAGGCCTTTCCTTTGAGTTGATAGATAGAGATTCTACCTTCAGCATGAGAAGAGTAATTATGTAATTGAAAATACTTCATCATGCCTAGCAACCATGTTTCAGCATCTTCATCCTTCTTGTGCTCACCATCAAATGTAGGAGGTTTGATTTTGTTCATTTCTCCTCGTAGCTCATCCACCCTAGATCTCTTATACCTTCTAAGAGGGGATAGACTTGAGTTGTTTCCTACTCTCTTATGGGAATTCCTATGGGGATGATGGTGATGCATACTAGCACTTTTTACTTCTCCCTTGCCCTCTAAAGATTTTTTACTCTTAGATCTACTTGAGTCACTCTCCTTAACCAATTTCTTCTCTATTTTGTTCAAACCTTCCAATAGCTTCATGTTGAAGTCATCCTACTACTCTTTGGCTTTCATAAGCCTTTCATTATCAACTTTATGTCTTTGGACATCCTTCTGCAAATTCTTAATGGTCTCAGCCATATTAATATCTTCATTCCTTTCTTATCCATGTCTGTTGGAGTTTGTTCCTTCCATGCCCAAATGGACATCTGTCCCTCTGCTCTTCTATGGATGACTGTAATTCCCCTATGCCTCTTCCATTCCTACAGGCTCTCCACTGGTCTAACCTGACTGAGTTGTTGTTAATTCTGCAAAATGTGCAGGCATCGAAACTAATCAGACTAACAAATAATAAATTCATGAGAATATGCACCATTTTGATTCAACATACACATCAACATTATAACTCCCAGTTTCCTGGTGTTATCACCATGAAAATTCTAGATAATACCCAAGTATCAAGAAGGCTGGCACACAGTGCCTTCCGAGATACACTTTTCGCAAGAAGGTGGTTTTGTCGAAACCACATTCGCCAAGATGCGGTATTACATGTCTCAACATGTCAAATCCACCACCCGTGGAGCGGGCGACAGCTATTCAGATCACCCTGCTTCAATCGTTCGGTACTTTGCAGCCATGTGACATCAGTTGAATGCCTCCATGTAACGAACTCAAAAGCTAATCATTCAAAATGGATTGGTTGAGCATGGCAACCCAACGCTCTTTGTACATAATCTGTCTGCGCTTCATAAATGGAGTTCTATAATTACCACTCCCCAAGTATGAAGATATCTACGTATCCATAACCGTAGTAATATTCAAGTTGCTTGACTTCCTACTCTCTGTAAAGACACATTTCAGTATCCCCAACCTGAGATACATGGACAAAGCTAAGTCAAGTGAGACTGGTTATTCGAGCAACATGCTAGGATTTCCTGTGAATAAGGAGGAAAGGGACCTTGCGCACCTTCTAGCAACTAAGTTCCACACATATTCGGTTATAGACTCGTGATTGGAAGTCAGGTTGAATCCCACTATAAAGGATTTATTCATCAATAGGCCAGCCACTAAGAAGAAAAGGAGTAAGTGGCATAAGAAGGAGGCATCTTCGGTTAAAGTGGCCAAAAGTGTTGGAGAAAATCAATCGGTCTGGTTACACTCTTCTTTAAAGGCGGAGATCACTAAGTTGAAGTAAGTCTTCAACTAAGATAAGAATGTCTCAGCGAATTTTGAACAGCCGGTAGCAGAGGTAAAGAGTACAAGAGATGATAGGCATGTTCTTCAATGACCCTTTTTACAACAAGCTAACTGTTGTCATCACCCTTTTGTAATTTTGTGATTAATATGATTATATAATTACATAAACAAATTTTAGACTATTTTACTACAATTTCTATCTGGTGATGTTATGACTCTTGTTTTCTTTTATAATAAGTTTTTCTTGTAGTCTTATATTTTATTTTCATCTGTCTAAATCGGAAGAAATTAAAATTTAGAATTCTTTTTAATTAATGCTTCAATGTGGTTATGTGTTTATTTTTATTTTATTATTATGCAATTTAAACTCAGAATCCTCGCCTTCCAAGAGACTTCGTGCGCATTAACTTGTCCTGCTCATTTATATTATCGTGCATAGCAATATTACAAGGTAAACGCTTCTCCACACACCTAAATCTATTGTGCATTTCTTCTTCATTTTACCGACTACTTACACGCACTACTCTAGCGTTGTGCGCCAATATCCATTGTGCACAGTTTTGATACTACGCACCGAAATTCCACATGCATTTTCATCCTATGCATGCACCATGTCAAGTTTAACATACTCCTTCGTGCTCAAATATCTGCACACACTACTGAATACACCGTCGTGAAACAACTTATACTCATACTTATGTGTGTACCAACAAAAATCCTCTACGTTAAGCCATACTTACACACCCCATGTGCACCTTACTATGTGTGTTCTTACCACGCAAGGATAATTTCAACGCGTGCATCTATACATATTAATCTTCCGTGCGGCGTCACTATTTACCATGCACCCTGGCACGCCACGGTTTCTCGCGCAGTGCCAAATTTACCACACATGTCAGTACACCAACCTTTTCCAAGGACACTCTATGACTCTAATTCTGGTCACTTCGAAGTTACTTTTTTGTGAATATTCACTTCAATTTCACCCTTCTGGCCCATCCAAGCTCAGTGTTGAACTGAGGCTCTGATACCAAACTGTGGTGATCCCCCCAACTAACCTGAGACCGGGGTATGCCACTCCAAAGTAACCACTCATGCTCTGACGCCAGTCGGTAACATTCCCATCCATCAAGTCGGGCCATGCTTCTCTAGGGAACACTTTCGTTCCCATACTACAGAACATACAGTAGCATACCCAGTAGTCAACTAATAAATGCCACCTAAATTTACTCTTTAGACTGCATGCAACTAAAACATATACATACAGTATTCTCATGGAAGCTTTACATCTAAACATAAACAAACATTTACTTTTTGTAACATATGAATTTTATATTAAAATAATAGTAATTACCGATATGCATCATTTACAGGAAATTACCCATAAGCACACAAGCAATCATAGTCACATATATGATAAAATCATAACATGGGCATGTAAATAACAAAACAACATATTCATATATCATACAATTGGTACTTATCTTAGAAATACTGTCACCAACTGCTTACAGACCGTCCATGAACCTCCCAGCCATAGACTACATTGTTCATCACTCTTAACAATGAATCACCCCTGAGTTGGGACTGAACTCCACCCAGGGTAAAGGGATTCTTATCCAGGCTAAGGCTCATGGACAATAGCAAAGACTCTGTCTCAGGTGCTCACTCAACTAACAACCTACAACCTCTCATTCCCCACATGCCTGTCCCACCCAAGGAAGTGTGCCCCTTCTCTACTCAATAGTCCCTCGGCTGCCCCACCTCCCTCTCAGGGCTTCAGCAATATGCCGGATCGGAAGTCTCTGAGCGTTGTAGCTATAGTTTAGCACCTACAGAAATCAATCCCCAATAATTATCTTGCTCATAGAATTTATCACTCAACTAACAACCTATAGCCTCTCATTCCCCACATGCTTGTCCCACCCAAGGACATGTGCCCCTTCTCTGCTCAACAGTCCCTCGGCTACCCCACTTCCCTTCCAGGGCTTCAACAATAGACTAGACCGGAAGTCTTAGAGATTTGTAGTTGTATTTTAGCACCTACGAGAATCAATCCCCAACAATTCTCTTGCTCAGAGAACTACTCACGGGCCTGACAACCTGCTTCTTCAATCCCGCTCCAAGCTAACCAGGTACACCAACCAAAAAGGATGGGGAAACAAGCTTCGGAAAGGTGAAATGGTTGTCTCAAGGATAACATAATGTATGATTGAAATGGTCATGGAGTCATTAACTGGATAACTGAGTGTGTTTTGGACTCACTATGAACTCTTTGTCCCCAAAATGATGATTAGTCCATTGGTCCCCTTTTTCCCATTCGTAAGGTCTCTCCCTGTGAAAAATCCCCCCCTGAGCTAAGTTTCCCCATGATATGAATGAATGTCCCCAACTTGACACTTGTCATATCTGAAGTTACTTTTCTCCACTTGTCCCCAAATTTAGAACTTAGGATAAACTAATTATCCATACTTTATGTTTTAGGAAATATTAATATAATATTCCCTTGACTTTTGGCCCTCCCTTTCCCTAACTGGTGAAGTTCAGTCCCCCATCTCTTTTATCATGTTCGGTCTGCATCCAATGATGTATTTTATATTAATCATGAGTCATGTACAAAGTAGCCACTCTAGCCTTTAACATCTAGGTGCACTGGCCTAATTCCAAGACATAAGCATCCTGGCTTATAATACTGGATCACGAGCCTATAAAGCATATTATATATACAAAGGTTTGTTGACCTTCATATTGTGCGCACTTAGTTACTACGCGATGTATTCTCTGTATTTAAGGTTGCACACACCTTATTTACTATGCACGGTATTCAGAAATGTGCACATTACATCCCTTTACTACGCAATATATGTGTGCACCATGCCATGAAAGGTGTATTACAAAATTGATGTCTAAATAGCTCACTAGATTAAATATACTTGGATTATATTTACATTTGGGTTCGGTTGAGGGATATTACAGATAGGGAGTCTGGAAAGTAGTTTTTGTAGTTCGGAGGAAGAACTAGTGCATGGAGGAAAAAGGAAAGCATGAGAGCACGTAGCTAAGGTGCATCCAATAGGAAAGTGTGCAGAAGGAGGAAATTGTGCAAAAGGAAGATAGTGCATAGATTGAATAATAAAGCAAGTAAATAAAGCATAACAGGAAAATGACAACCCGACATCCCATAAATATAAGAACAACAGAAAAGTAGCATGAAGGCTAAAAAATAGAAGAAAGGTGTCGAACAACTAGTTAAGTGAGTTGGCCATGCATTGTAATGGGATATTTTGGGGATGAATGGATTAGGGTTTTTATCCCTAGATTTTGATGAAAATATGTAACGGGTTGGAAGATGAGGGTTTCAGTTTGGTCAGTTCAATTCAATCGGTTGGTGTAGCTAGGTTTTATCATGATAAAGTTTGATTATTATATATTAGTTTATGTTACAGTCTATTTAATACTGAGTCTTGATATGTTGAATGTAATAATCGAAGGTTGAGAAGGATGAATAAAGGAAAGATAGAGACAAGTTACAGAATCCTATGCTATCTATGTTTCTATGTTTGATTATGAAAACTAATTGCATGATTCGTAGAATAGATCCATGTGATAGTTAAGGAATGGTGAAATGACTCATGATTGTTATAGTAACAAATACTATAGTAAACTGGAATATATTAAGTATGGAAATCTAAACCATGGCTAAGATAATAATAGGACATAATCAAATTATGCGCATAATCAAATTATGCAAAAGTATGGTTCTTGCATTCCCCATATATACCTCAAGTGAGACTTCATCTTCACAAGCAACAGATTTCGAAGGGGCTGGTGTATGGTGGGTTTTGTTGGTCTTATATAACTTGAACCTTGGGTCTTACAACCCTCACCCAAAATAGTGCCAACAAAAGTTTAACTTGGTGGTTCTCTAAAATAAGAATGGATACATTATATTATGTTTCAGCTTCATAAATCTCAATCAATTCTCACTTAAGGAAAACTATCCCCTCCCCAACATGGAACATCTATTACAAAGAGTCATTGGCATAGGAATGATGTCAATGTTGGATGGTTTTTTAGGATACAACCAAGTATTAGTTATAGAGGAGGATTGACTTAGGACTTCCTTCACCACCCCTTAGGGAACCTTCATGTACATGAGAATGCCCTTTGGCCTTATGAATTTAGGGACTACTTTACAAACAACGATGA
>ML783081.1:13342-37520 GCA_009831015.1 Picea engelmannii | reverse complement strand
TTCCAACAGGGTAGTATTGTTCCTTAATAGCATCCCTAAAGGAACCCCAAGTGGGTGAAACTACAAATAATGTGGATCCCTCTATTTCCTTTTGCTCAAAGAAGGCCTCCCACCAATATTTGACATGGGGGATGACCTTGAGGAGCGCAAATGTAATATTTTCTCTATCGAAAATGTTTTGGACAAAAAAATACCCTTATAGAAGGTTTAACCATTTATCTACGACATCTGAATCTATTTGAACTTCAAATATAGGAATATCAAAATTGATGTGTACCTTGAAGGGGGGGGGGACCTCTTCTTGAGGTGGATGTGTCTCTTGTTGGCAGTCGTTGAAGGATTTGTGCAAAGTTGTCTATCATCTCGTTCCTCTGCCACTCAAGGGATTACTCGACCAACATTTTGAAAGGATATCGTGTCCCGTCATCTTTCATTTCTCCCACCATGGATGGTTTCTTGGGCATTCAAGAGCAGTTGTCCTCAAGAGAAACAAGCTCAAGACCCAACTCTTTATACCCTGACAGCGTTGGGGACATGCATTAGAAAAAAAAGACAAGGAGAAAAATGATCTGATACCACTGATCTGGATTTATGAGAGGAGCGAAATGAAATCACCGATTTATAATATTAACAAAGAGACATAGTGAACAATAACAGAGATACAATAAAACTTGACTTCTATTAAATAAGAAATATGTTGAAAAATGTAAAATGTAGACTGAAAACAAGCTTGCTAGAATGGTGGAAACTTATCTGTCAGAAGAGATGTGACGACTACGCTCATTCGCAAGAACATGAGTAAAATGAGGCTCCGAAGGAATTTTTACACTAAAAATGAATGACAACACCCTATTCATCCAAAAAACCTAACCCTAGGAGATGAAGTGAAAAAAATCATGTGGGCTCCATTGGGGTATGTTTTGTAAGTTTTAAACATGTGAAGTAAAGAAATGCATATAGATTCTTAAGAAAAACAAAATTTAATCAATGGCTCATACACAGAGTACACAAAGATTTTATACCAGAAACCCTCAACTGGAAAAACCTTTCTTATATTCATATATCGAATTTCACCATTCACCATACAATATATACAATTTTTTTAGGTATTTCGTAGATACCAAAACCCTAATCCCTTTATCTGGGATTAATTTAGTAAATCGCTAAAAATAGCAAAATCTGCTAAAAATAGCAAAAACCGCCCAAGCGCACATGACACAAAAAACACCACTAGAGGGATCGTCAAATGCAGTTGTCGAATCTGATGCACCCACACACACACATGAAAATAATATAACACATACCCAACATTCTCCCACTTGTTGTTTTCTTTGCATCTAGGGGTCCAGGGGATTATATAGTCAACAATCCAAGACAACAATGCCCATTGTTACTCTACACCAGGAGAACTTTTCTATGCTCACAAAATTTGTCAATGAATCTACAGCATTCTTCAAAGTGTCAACCTTTTCTAGCAACACCTTCTTTTCCTCAACCATGTCTCTCACAAAGTGATACTGAACATCAATATGCTTTGTCTTCGAATGATAATCTGGGTTCTTTTCCAGGAAGATTGCACTCTTACTATCACAATCTAATCTCACTGCTTGTTGTACCAACCCAATACCTGAACACAATCTTTGTAATGATACTGCTTCCTTTCTTGCATGAGTGGTCGTTTCCATGTATTCAACTTCTATAGTTGAGAGTGCCACTACAGCCTGTCTTTTGCTCATCCAACTGATTGCTCCTCCAAATAGGTTAAACACATACCTACTTGTAGATCTTCTGTGATCCAGATCTCCAGCCCAGTCTACATCAACAAAGCCATGTATGTCCACCACTCTGTCCAATCCCGGTCTTCCTTAGTAGCAAAATCCATAACTGGTAGTGCCACGAAGATACCTGAAGACCCTCTTTACTATTGTCCAATGCTCCTTCCTTGGTTTTGACATATAATTGCTCAAAAATCCCACTGCATGTGCAATGCCCTATCTTCTACAGACCATTACATACATCAAACTGCCAACTGCACTGGTATATGGAACATGGGACATGTCCTCTTCTTCTTCCTATGCCTTGGGAAACTGATCTGCAGATAACTTTACACCTATAGGAATAGGAACCTTGACCGGTTTACTTCCATGCATATTAAACCTCTGCAATATCATCTCAACATATCTTCTCTGATTCAACTAGAGTTTCATGTTTTCACAATCTCTTTTAATCTCCATTCCCGGAATGAAATTAGCAGTATCGAGATCCTTCATGTCAAATTTGGAGGATAGATGCGATTTCACCTCCTTGATAACATCCACGTTATTTCCTACCAACAACATGTCATCAACATTCAACACTACATAAATGAAGTGATTACCAACCTGCTTGGAATATACACAGTGATCAGCCCTGCTTCTTACAAATCCCAATCCAAGGATGTATGTGTCAAAATTTTGGTACCACATCCTAGGTGATTTCTTCAAACCATATAGTGACTTATTTAGCTTATAGACCAGGTCTTTCTTTCCCTTCACTACAAAGCCTTCTAGCTACATCATGTAGATTTCTTCTTCCATATCCCCATGTAGGAATTTTTTCTTCACATCCATTTGTTCCACTTCAATATCAAAAGAAGCAGCAATAGATAAAATAAATCTAATAGAAGTTAACTTAGCAACAAGAGAAAAAATCTCACCAAAGTCAATTCCCTCTACCTGGGAATAATCTTTTTCTACTAACCGAGCTTTGTATTTCTCCACTTTACCTTGTGCAATAAACTTCTTCTTAAACAACCATTTTCTACCAATAGATTTTCTTCTATCTGGAAACCCAACTATATCCCATGCCTCATTCTTATCCAAGGCATTCATTTCTTCAACCATGGCCTTCTTCCAGAGTTTACTATCCTCTAAATTCACTACTTCCCTGATAGTTCTGGGATCATCATCATAAAGAAAAATTGGAATGGAAATCAAGTGGACTATACCTTTTTGGTTTCCTTTTATCTCTCACTGATCTCCTCAATACTGGGGTATGAGGTTCTTCTTCTTATTCTTATGCTTCCTCTTCTTCAGATGATTCAGATTTTGCATCATCCAACTCAAGATCTATTTTATCAGATTCGTCTTGCGGTGGTAAGAATTCCTTTTTGGACACATATTTTACCTCTCTGAAAAAAACATCTTGACTGTAAATAGTCTTCTTGGTTTCTAGGTTCCAAAGCTTCTAACCTTTCACACCATCATTATAACCAATAAAGATACACTTTTCATCCTTTTTATCTAGCTTACTCCTATTTTCCTTTGGAACATGTACATAAGCATCACAACCAAACACTCTAAGATGTTGAAGATAGGGTTTCTTTCCAGACCATACCTCATGTGGAGTTTTATCATCCAACACTGATGAAGGTGATCGATTGACCAGGTAACATGTTGTACCCACTGCCTCTGCCCATAATTCTTGTCCTAACCTGGCACCAATGAGCATGCTCCTTTCTTTTTCCATCAGTGTCCTATTCATCCTTTCTGCAACTCCATTTTGTTGAGGAGTGTATGGAGTAGTATTCTGCCTTGCTATACCACACTTACAAAATTCTTTGAATTCATTTCTGCAGAATTCTCCACCATTATCTGTTCTCAATACCTTTATTTTCTTCTCTCTTTGATTTTCTACAAAAGCCTTAAACTTTCTAAATTTATCAAATACCTCAGATTTCTTTCTAAGAAAATAAATCCATGTGTTCCTTGAAAAATCATCTATGAATGAAACATAATACACAGATTTACCTAGGGATGGAACAGGAACAGGTCCAAACACATCACTATGTATCAACTCTAAGATCCCCTTTGCTCTTGTAGCACCAGATGGGAATCTTACTCGATTATGTTTACCATATATACAATGTTCATAGAAATCAAAATCTAGAGTGCAATTAGACATACCTTCAACCATACCTTTACCATGTAGTGTTCGAAAGCCCTTTTCTCCAATATCCCCCAGTCTTTGATGCCACAACATGGTCTTATTTTCTGGGAAAGTATTGGTCTTGTCTCCTTCATTTCTCTTCTCAGGGATAATAGAACCGTTACACCCATTAGTATAAGCTCTTCCCAACAACTTGTACAAAGTTCCACACCGAACTCCCCTCATCAACACCATTGCTCCTCGTACCATCTTGCAAGTGTTCTTTCCAAATATAGTATCCACTCCTACATCATCCAACTTGCTTACAAATATTAGGCTCCTGGCAAGTTTTGGAATTTATAGAACCCTGGGGAGAGTTCTAATCCTTCCATATTTTAGAAGAAACTTAACCCTTCCACGTCCCATGATTTTTTTGTCGAGTCATCTCCTAGGAATACATCACCACCATCATATTTTTCATATTCTGAGAACCACTCCCTGTGAGGAGTCATGTGGTATGACGCACCTGAGTCGATCAACCATACATCATGGTCTGCATGTGTACTTGTAGATGCCAGGTAAACATCACCTCCTTCTTTAGTGGAGGTTTTTGTCTCTATGGAAGAGGTACTATCAGAGACCTTTGGTTTTTCAACCTTCTTAGACTTGCAATATTTCTTATAATGCCATGTTTTACCACACTTCCAGCATTTCCTCAAAGATTTTCCTGGAGACTTAGATCTACCTATAGATTTAGGTCTCCCCCTGAAGTCTTACCGGGATTTCTATCTTGGGTACGACCTCTTACAAATAAAGCATATGTTCTATGACTATCCATGCTTTTCCTCCTCATCTCTTCAGATAACAAGGATGAAACTACATCCTCATACTTCAATGTAGATTGAGTGGTACTACCAATTGCTACAACCAAATTATCCCAAGAGTCTGGCAAATAACATAACAAAGTAATACACTTATCTTCTTCTACAATCGTAATATTAATAAAGACAAGTTGACTTCCCAGAGTATTAAAGTCATTTAGATGTTCTGTCACAGAATCTCCATCTTCCATCCTAAGATGACACAGCTTCTTTTGAAGAAACAACTTGTTTACCAGGGACTTTGATTGATACAAATTCCCCAACTTATCCCATAGTTTCTTCGTTGTAGATTCTCCTGAGACATTCAACAACACCGAATCTTCCAAGCAGAGTCGAATAGTACTCCTTTCTCTTTTGTCCAACTTCTCCCAATATTCCTTTGACATACTAGTAGGTGGTGTACTAGTAGTTTGTGTACTAGTAGGTTGTGTACCAGTAGCCTGTGTGCTAGTAGATGGTGTACTAGTAGGTCGTGTACTAGGATCCACAGTAATGCATTGTTCTTTGTCTACAAGAAGGTCCTCCATCTTGAGCTTCCATAGCTCAAAGTTTTTACCGTTGAACTTCTATATCTCGATTCTAGAAGAGCTCGGCATTCCTCTTTCTACACTCAAATAATCACTACAAAAGCTCCCACTAAACCCAGTTTTATCACAAACCCAAGATAAACTTGATCTATCAAGACCGATCCAAACCATCAACAACAAAGGCATCCCTCTTAAGCCAAAAACAAGCTCTGATACCACATGTAATATTTAAACCTATAAAGTAAAGCAATGCATATAGATTCTTAACCAAAACAAAATTTAATCAATGGCTCGTACATAGAGCACATAGAGATTTTATATCGGAAACCATCAACCGGGAAAACCTTTCTTATATTCATATATTGAATTTCACCATTCACCATACAATATATACAATGTTTTTAGGTATTCTGTAGATACCAAAACCCTAAGCCCTTAATCTGGGATTAATTTAGTAAACCGCTAAAAATAGAAAAATCCACTAAAAATAGCAAAAACTGCCCAAGTGCACACGACACAAACAACACCACTAGAGGGATCATCAGATGCAGTTGTCGAATCTGACGCACCCACACACACACATGCGAAGAATATAACACATACCCAACATGTTAGTACATCAACTTCCCGGGGTCGTAACTTTTGCATACAATCTCTGTTTAGGGTGCACGAAAGCTCGTTAGAAAGGTATTGACAAGGATATTCATTTAGGGAGATCAATGAGAGACTTTGTATATCATTGAGGTGCCTGATCATGAAAAAACATCGTTTGGGCCCTCAAAATGGCCCCAGAAGTTTGGGACGCGAAAAGATGCTAAAAGTAGTAAGTTGCCAAAAAAATGTTTTGAGCCAAATGGAAAAGGTGGGTGGCCATTGAGATCCTCCTAGATCAAAGACGAACATGAAAAACCCATTAATTTCATGATAAAAACCCTTAGGGTCACTACGATAAATTATTTGATCACTGAGAAATAGGCATATTGCCTTGTGAAGTCCCTTAAGCACTTTAGGAGTTGTTGTAACCTTGAAATGTTCCCAGATAATTAGGAACTATGCCAAGGAATATCAAAACCTACTTTAGTCCACAAGTTCTCTCTTGCACCAGAGGAGGCTCCCTTATCATATTTAAGACAATTGGAAGCCCATTATCGCTAAGAATAAAATATTAACATTTATCTCAGATAATAAATGTCAGATTCAACATAACCAAAAACAAGATAAAAGGGTCAAAGGAAAAGGTAGGTTACTATCATTAAAATACCTATAAACCTCTTAGACCAAAGGCGTTTCCATTGGGCACTTGAGTTTCATTCAATAGAGCACAAAATATGAGAATGAAAGGTGGAAAAAAATGAGATTAACAATAAATCTCAAATTCAACAATGAGTAAGAAATTACTTTCTAGTTTAATATGAATAAAAATTATAGGGACCCTAGGAGTTTATGGAATTCTTTAGGGATATGATAAATGAAATGATTTCTGGGAATTAAAAAATCAATCCAACAAATGAATAAGTGCAAGAGTTGAGGATGATAATAAATTCAACATTATTACACTTATGACTTAACTTGTAGGTGTATGAATATATATATATAGAATATGACACAATAATCAAATCAATAAGTATATATATAACAACAATGGAGGTTATACCAAATTGTTGTCTTCAACATATATTGATCTCATTGCAAATTACAAAAATAGAATATAGAACATAGATGAATTTTAAGAAGCTTAATATAGAAAATAGAAAGAGAAAGAAGGCTCTACATAAACAAGAATTGATTCCAATGAATGGGTTTGTTGAGCCTCACTTTTGTCACCTCCAATTGTCTTATCTTGTCCCATATCCTGACCAATTTTTCCTCACACATATGCACTATGTTTCTATTTTCCTCAACAGACATGTCTTTTATCCATTATTGTGTACATATGAGGTAACTTATGTTTAATCATGATTTATGATGATTTATTAATGATTTGGATTGAATATTTGATGTTTTAAGCTCTCTAATTACTTTGAATGATCTAAGAAGACCTTATGAAAATAGAAGCTATTCATTTGGTACCTATTTCGGTGTTCATCCAATACTCAGCTCGTTTGGCACCAATTTTGTGCTCGACTGGTACCAATGTTGTGCTCGTGTGGTACTAGCATCAACAATTGTCTAGTACTAGAAATAATTCAAAATGTTGGAATGCTTCTAGAAGAAAATCGGGGACATGGGTTTTGTCCAGAGCGACGTTTACATGCAAAAATGTGTGGAAGAATTCACCCAGATCACACGTGTGGACCTCCAGCTTAGTGGAAATGATTCTTCAAAAATTAGCAAAAATCTTAAACTACCAACTTGCGCCTCAATTTCCGTGTAGATGGCATCATATCTAGAAATTCTACTAAATGGGTTTTATCTAGGATGTGGAAAATTGAGTGAATCAAGGACACTTTTCCAAAATTCAAATTTTTTTAGAATATATGGGTGGATATCTAACTTGAATCTCCCTAAATTGATGAAAAACTCATATTTTGGGGATTTATCCTAAAATTGTAAAAATTGTTTTTTGAGTTTGGGGATTCAATTTCATCCATTCCTCCATGGATGTTTTGTATAAATCAGACCTCATAGGTCTGAGGAGAGGGGAAGTAATTGTTATGTTGTAGGTTTGATTTTTGAATATTGTTGATTGTACACCTACTTCTCAAGTAATGATATAAGTTGCAATTCATGGATTTCACGTGTACAAATCTTCTTCTCTGTAAGTCTTTCTTCATCTTCCTTGTTGGTACAGAAAGGGACCAACGACCCAATCAAGGTAAGCTTCATTGTATATTATTTTTAATTATAATTCTAGTTTTTTTTTTTTTTTGTGTGTGTGTGAACATAGTAATTCTGTACTTAATCATAGCATTTAAAATTCAGTCCTGTTATATTTCAGTGAGAGCTTTGATGATATATAATATAGAGGTGTGATGAATTTGAGTGAGTAAGAGTTTTATGTACAATATCAGTCCAACGATTTATGAGTAGTTAATTGTTATTTATGTGTGAGTATCATTTTCTATATTAAACATTTTAAATGCTTATTGTACTTTGCAAAGCTAGGAGCAAGTGGAGTCTCTATATTTCACCATACATGAGACTGTAATGGAGCATCCCGTTATACTTATCTTTCTTTTCTAGAATTGATTAGTTTACACCTTACTAACACATGCACAATCAAGACCTCCATCTCTCACCCTACATGCACCTATAATGGAGTGTTTTACTTTGACCGGTATTTATTTTAAGCTTGATTGAGTTTCCCTTTTAAGAATGTGTAGATTGTTAATTGTTGTTAGTTTAGTTTATCTAGAAGATAGAATCAAAGTTCATATTTTCCTTTCATGATACAACAATGAACGGGTCCATCACCTGAGCAAGAATTTTAGATCATATGCTTGTTTATGAATTTTGTTTTCTAAATTTTGAAATGTGTGGAGAGTGTTATATTTGAAGAGTGAAAACAAAGCGTTGGTTTTTAGATTGTTTTCTTATATAGACTATACTCATCAGACATATCTAAACCACCTATTGTAGGCACATATAGTGTAACAACTCTGTTGATTATAATTTCACCAACATTTTGGCATCATTGCCAGAGAGTTGTAAACAATAATAGGTAGTATTTGAATTAGATTTATTTAATGGTTTTGGATTGGTTTTATAGATGACCTAAGGGCAGAGAGAAGAGGATAAGACGTGAGAGAGATCCCATGCATCCACTTTAGTGGGGTTGCTCCAAAGTTAGGTTGTCCTCTCCCTTTTATGCATAAATGTTTTTCTTTTAATGCAAGTGTGTTTCTCGTGATTTTATGCAAAAGTGTGTTTTTATTTATGCAAATTTAGTTTTATTTATGATGTGCTAACTTGTGCAAACTGATAACATAGCGACAGCAGGGTTCCAGTAACATAAGGAGTTCAAGTTTAGTGTGTTTTATTTTTGCAAATAGTTTTAATTTCTTAGTTTTAAAATTCAAATCTTTGATGATAAATCATTTTTGGGGTGTTGTAAGAACCCTCAAGTACTAATTTGTGTTGAGAGATACGGATCATCAACCAGCTAGAGTAATTCACAGATGATCAAGAGCTTGAATAATTTTCCTCCAAGAACTTTCTCACATTCTAGAAGCAGTGGGGATATCCGCCTCTTAGGAAGAGCATATATTGAAAACAATAAATAATTTATTTGTCTCTCCAGAAGAATATTTAGAAGTCCCTTTGGATTCCTCTTGTCAATTTGTTGAGGAGACTAAAAAATCATGGATAGAATTCAATGGAAAGAAATAATTGGAACTTGATATTGAGGAGTTCTTAGCATGCCTCTCAGCAGATCATGTATGTACTCCAAAGACCAATCATCTTGAAGAAGATAATCTATGTAGCATGAAAAAGGAGGACACGTTGTGTGACCTAAACAAAGAAGAGAAACAAGAATATCATGATCCTTTTGAAAGATGGTTCCAATTAGTTGTCAGGTCACACTACTCTTTTACTTTTCATTATTGTTTGATCTCATCATCAAAGAAGTTGGTCCTTCATACTCTGGTATGCATTAAAATTTATCTTTTAAACCCGAGTATGAATATATTTCTAACCCTATTATGCACATGACTTCACTAGAAGTATTCATATACTTCAAGGACATTTTATTTTGTTCTATTAAAGTAGAATAATAAATAAATAAATAAATGTTGCATATAAGTGAAATGCAACCTATCTTTCATACTTTTCATAAATGGGAATTTCAAAGCTAATAAAGAAATCGGTTTAAGATATTTTGTTCCTATAGTAGATTTCTTTCTAAAAAGTTATGATAATTTTGTTTGGAATTTTATGAGAAGGTAATCTCTTCATCCTCAGAATGCGCACATAATATTGGAAGGGTTTCAAAAGCGGAGAAGGCATCCTTGTCAACAAAAGATAACACTTAAGTAAGTACTTCATGACCTATTTCCTCAAATTTCTTCTTTTTCCTTAACTTGTTAAAAAAATATGCATTTGTGCTTTATCATTACCTATCTATTTTAAGACCACTATTTCACAAGGATGATCAATTAAGTGATATTTTTAATAGAAATTAAAACTGAACGTTAATTCCAAACTATTTTGTTCATAGCTAATAATTCAACCTTTGACATTTTCCCTGAATTTTCTATTTTTAAGAATGAATAAAAATATAGTTTCAATTAGTTATATTGGTTTGGTTTTTTTTGCAGATGTTCACAACCCTCTGAGCAACCTTTTTTTAGCGTCTCACATTGTTTGCATGAGGCCATGAAAAACCTCAGGCATGGGGGAGTGGTTGTTGAGACCTTCATATTCTTTTCATCTTCTCTCGGCAAGTCCAAATCAACATGCTCAGTGTTGGAAGTTGATAGTCATTTCCAGAATTTCGGTACTGCAGAATTTTGTTCTCGTATTGTTTTGTTCTGGTACTACATAATCCTATTCAGGTACTGTTCTTTTCCAGTACTGCAGAATCCTATTCTGGTACTGCAGAATCATGTTCCGGTACTGTTCTGTTCTAGTATCGTCTTGTTCCGGTACTCTCTATTCTGGTACTGCAGAAACATCTTCCCATACAAGTTACCAATCTGGTACTGATGCCAAGGTGATATGATCTTTGTTTTGTACTTAACATTGTTTTCACTTCAGGTAATTGGAGGTATGGGCTAATCTTTTCATGTTTTTTCTATCAAGGATCATTTAAGTCTTGTGTTGAACTGTTTTTTACTCTCATATACATGTTTCTCCTACATTGTTACACTCACCCCTAAATTAATCATCCTTGTTATCCTTTAAGAAGATATTTTCACATTTAGCTCTATATGATAATGGGTGCACCTGTCTTATTACCTCATCATTACGAAAAAGTGATTAATAATTGAAATATCCATTGAAAAGTGGTGGCACCATTATGTATAATACTAACCTAGTTGATTCAACAAGTTCTTATCCAATTTTATCTTTACAAGTTTCTCTTGGAAGGTATTGATTAAAACCTCATGTGGTGGACCACCCTTGCAAAACCTCAATGAACTTTCATGAGAACCCTAATAAGATTAACTAGAGGGACCTCTTAGTCATTATCCAAGATGCTCCATTATACATTGAATAGTTGAGATTTAAGTCTAATGTGGATGATGTCACCCTTGGGATAATTGCAAACAAATAATTATGTGCCTAATAACTCTAAAACACTCTTGTACCACCTTCCTTCCTTATACTCTAAAGCTTTCAATGAACAGTATACATCATTCTAAATATTTTGAGTAATATAATAAAAAGGAAGTATCAGAAAGTACAAGTAAACCCACTGAGGTACTGAACAGGCCTACTGGTAGCGGGGCCATGCTTGTATGGTACTAAGGTAAACCCGACAGGGTACTGAACATGCATGCTGGTAGCGAGGCTATGCCGGGTAAAGGGAGATGAAAAACATAAAGTGGCACACCTAAAACTGAACAAAAAGCCTTGGGTATCATTCTAAAGCAATCATTATCAAATCAAATCTAGGATATGACCTTTATATCTCTCGGATTATGTTCCTAAGAACCTTAAAGTATCCACTTGAAGGTTCTATCTTTAAAATAAATAGGTTTGCATGAAAGTGGGACCCTCAGTATATGTAATTCACCTTACCTGAGAAAGAAGAGCTTCATCTCTAAAAATTGGATAAGAAACAAGTTAATCATCTTGGGATGTATTATTTTATCTGTTCCTCTCTTTAAATGAGATCTTAACTATGCTTATATCACTTTTATTAAGGTAATATAGCCAAGGGGCCTATTAGTCAAAGTCATTATGAAAAATCTTCATCGCTATCCTATAATCATATTAGAGTCACATCTAGCCCTTTCTCCTAATTATGATCCACAACATATTGGATAAGACTTAACATCGAATCACTAATAGATCTAATCTATTACTCATGACTCCAGTTTTCAATGATAACTACTTTTCCATGGGTAAGAAGTGTGAAGCATAGGCCATGAAGTTTATATTGTATAGCAGGTTACTTAAAAGAGAACTTAAGGAGTTGAAGAAGGGTGGAACTTCAGGGAGTGATTGATCGAGTGAGGAGTACCATAAATTTTTAAATTTTGAAGATCATTGTTGCATGAGGACATGCAATGGATAAGGCATGGGGGAAATGTTGTCCCTCATTTTTGTCACCTCCAATTGTCTTATCTTGTTCCATATCCTGACCAATTTTGCCTCATATGTATGCACTATGTTTATATTTTCCTCAACAGACATGTATTTTACCGATTATTGTGTACATATGAGGTAACTTATGTTTAATCGTGATTTATGATCATTTATTAATGATTTGGATTGAATATTTGATGTTTTAAGCTCTCTAATTACATTGAATGTTCTAAGCAGACCTTATGATAAAAACCCATACTCATCTAGTACCTGTCTCGGCGTTCATCTAGTACTCAGCTCGGCCGATACCAATTCTGTTCTCATCTGGTACCAATGTTGTGCTCGTCCGGTACCAGCATCAACAATCATCTGGTACTAGAAATAATTCAAAATTTTGGAATGCTTATAGAAGAAAATTGGGGACATGGGTTTTTTCCATAAAAGCATTTACATGAAAAAAAATGAGGCAGAATTCACCCATATCACACATGTGGACCTCCAACTCATGGAGAATGATTCTGCAAAAATTAGCAAAAGTCTCAAACTGCTAAATTGCACCTCGATTTCCGTGCAGATGGCATCAGATCTAGAAATTCTACGAAATGGGTTTTGTCTAGAATGTGGAAAATTGAGAAAGGAGCTTGCACTTTTCGAAATTTTGAATTATTTTAGAAGATATGGGTGGATCTCTAACTCGAATCTGCCCAAATTGATGAAAACCCCATATTTTGGGGATTTATCTTGAAATTGTAAAAAATATTTTCTAATTTTGGGGATTCGGTTTCATCCATTCCTCCATTATTTTTAAGTATAAATAATACCTCATAGGTCTGAGGAGAGGGGAAGAAATTGTTATGTTGTAGGTTTGATTTTTTAAGATTGTTGATTGTACACCTACTTCTCAAGTAATGATATAAGTTGCAATTCATGGATTTCACGTGTATGTTCAAATCTTCTTCTATGTAAGTCTTTCTTAATATTCCTTGTTGGTACGGAGAGGGCCCACCGAGTTTTCATAATGACTTTGGCATTTAAAATTCAGTCATGTTATATTTCAGTGATACCTTTGATGACATACAATATAGAGGTGTGATGACTTTGAGTGAGAAAGAGTTTTATGTACAGTATTGATAAGGAGCCGACCACACTCCTCGGAGCACGACCGCTCTCACAGGATCTTCTTTCATTTTGGCCCGAAGAACTCAACGGTTCTTCTACTTCCCTATCGGGAAGTCTGCACCCACAGTTCTCTTCGGTGCAATCCTCCCTTCTCTACTTTCGGAAGATCGGAACTCGCGGCTTCGAAAGTTCTTGTTTGCTTGCTTGGCTCTCGAATCCCCGAGACTCGATACGTCATTCAACGCTGACTTCCTCTCGCTTTATCGATCTTCAGTTCTATCGTGACCTCACTACTCGCGATACCAAGCCTTCATTTTTCCAAATCCCGACTCACGATGCGCCGAAACGTCGATATAAGCGTGAGTTGACCTTCAACGGTCCCTTGTATCGTCGGGACTTCGGACTTCGCGGGGCCGCGAATCCTAATTCCAATGATTCGAGACTTCTCACGGAGAGATCCCGATAGCTCGTGTCAACTGTCCACGTCACCACCCCTGTGGCCCCACATTGCTATATAACTATCGGTGAGTCGCGTCTCGCGACTTCGCCGCTTCCATGCGAAGATTCACGACACTATTCTCACGAGATCCCGATAGGCGATCTCGCGAATAATACAACGACTTGCCTGAACTCTGAATCCTTCATACGTCTCCCACGTAACTTCCTTGCACCTTCCCAAGATATAACAATCCTCGAAGTTTCGTGAAACCTCAACGAAGGGTTCCAACTGTCCGTGCTTTCAAATGGACTTCTACGGAATGAACCAAGAACTTTCTCCACGAAGACTTGTTCACCTGCACACGAACCTTTACCACTTGCTCAAACACTTCGATGCATGACTTCTCTTATGAAATCCTTCGACGAATTCGAAGGCCTACCCCTTCTGAGCTTTCTCTCGACTCTTCAAAGTCCTTCAGAGAGCTTCTTGCATGCACTCCTTGCGGAAAATCTTCAACCCCTTCTAAGTGTTGAAGTCTTTTGACTCTGCGCACTCCTGCAGCAACAATCGTTCAATACTTTGCTCAGAATCGCAACTCTAAGAATTTTTCCTTGGCCCGCGCCATCCTTGCATGACACTTCTACTCAACTATGTTTCTGGAAACTTAGGACAAAAGTTATCTCTATCTGAAGCCCTCTGTCAACGCACTCCTTGCGGACAAATTCCACTGCGCTCCTTGCAGGAATTCTCTGGCTCAAAATAGAGAAACAATTGAAACTAATTCCTTCTCCCCTTCAGACTTCAATTCAACCATGAAATCACATACACAGCATATAAAAGCAATGCATGACAGGAAGCAAAACATCCATGAGCATAATACCAATACACAGAGAAACAACACAAACCATGAAATTGAATTAAAGCTTTCTTCTATTAATTCAATATCTGTACATGGGTGTTCTTCCTACAATTTTGTGCATGCTCTGCTCTTCTTCTGAATGCTTTATTATCCAGAATTATGTTACAATGATACAATGAGGGTGTCTATATCCGTTTTCCCTCTTGAACTCTAAAGCTATCAAATATAGAATTAAAATTTCCTATCTACCAGCATTTACTATCTTAAATGCCTCATCTACCTAAGGACGAGAGCTTAAAGGCTCAAGGTCCAATACAATATACAAGTGTGCCCTTTCTTAAATAACTTATTTAAGACTTGTGCAACAACTTCCAAAGTGTTTTCAAAAAAATTTGTGCTGGCTTATCCCGCTGTCTTCCGCCTCCGCACTGGCTCGCTTGATGTGCTGGCGATGCTCCTGCATCATACTCCTCAGCTTGAAAAAAATTCATGGGCTCCTATCCATGAGCTTCTGCACGGTCTGTCCATGCTTCTGTATCACTGCTTTTGTCTCCCAGCTGGCATATTCCACTAGATGATTCTTCCATTTGACCAGATATTCATAGTATTCTTTTCTCCTGGTCTTCTTACCTACTCGCTTGTCCAGTATGCATTCCATCTACGGCTTTTCTACTACTGGAAATTTCTTCACCCACTGGATCACTGGCTCCTCAGTTCCAGTTTCTTCTTCTCCAGCCCTGTATGGGTATAAGTCTGCGACATTGAATATCGAAGATATTCTGATACCATCCGGCAATTCAATTTCATATGCATTCTCTCTGAATCTCTTCAGGACTCTGCATGGCCCAATTTTCTTCATATTGAGCTTGTTGTATGTTCCCCTCAGGAACCTTTCCTTCCTCAAATGTGCCAGAACTAGATCACCAACTTCAAACTGAAGTTGTCTCTTCCGCTGATCTGCTCTGCACTTATACTCCTGATTTGAATCTATCAGTCGCCGATTCACCCTGTTGTGAAGTTCTTTCATCGCCTCAGTGAATTCTTCTGCACTAGCGCTGCTAGTCGCAGTTTGTTCTGAATCCCGCAATTCAGAAACTCCTCTCGACTACATCCCATATACAACCTGGAATGGACTTTTACCTGTACTCTGATTCACTGAATCGTTGTATGCAAACTCTGTCTGTGGTAATATCTGATCCCAGTTGTTGTGGTGTTCTACCACCAAGCTTCTTAATAAATCTCCCAGACTTCTATTTACCACCTCTGTTTGCCCATCCGTCTGAGGATGATAAGAAGAACTAAATGCCAAGTTAGTTCCTAGTTTCTTCCATAATGTCCTCCAAAAATGCCCTATGAATTTCGTGTCCTTGTCCGAGACTATGCTTCTCGGCAATCCATGGAGTCGAATGACCTCCTTGAAAAACAAATTTGCAATGTGAGTCACATCGCTGGTCTTCTGGCATGGAATAAAATGTGCCATTTTTGAAAACCTGTCCACCACCACAAAGATGGAATCAACACCTCTTTGTGTCCTCGGCAAACCCAATACAAAATCCATGCTAATCGCCTCCCATGGTCTTTCTGGTATGGGCAATGGTTGATAAAACCCTGCATTCTTCTTCCTTCCTTTCGAATGCTGGCAAACTCTGCATCTGTCAACAAATCTCTTGACATATGTTCGCATGCCTGGCCAAAAATATTATTTGCTCAGCTTCACAAATGTTTTTTCGTGGCCAAAGTGTCCTGCTAATCCACCACTGTGCTTCTCCTTCAACAGGTTCTCCCTCATGGAGCAATTCGGAATACACAATTGATTACCTCTGAACAACAATCCCTCCTGGACCATGTAATCTATCCACGAGCTTCTGTCTCTAAGAACTAGATTCTCAGCTGCTTCATATGCTTCTCCAAAATCTGCATCTCCTGCATACATGTCCCTGAGATTTTCAAAACCCAATGTTTTGACTCGAAACTCCTGCAACAGCAAACATTTCCTGCTCAAAGCATCAACCACCTTGTTAGCAATACCCGAAATGTGTTTAATCACAAATGTAAAATTCTGCATATACTCTACCCATTTAGCATGTTTCTGATTCAACTTCTCTTATCGACTCACAAACTACAATGCATGATTATCACTGTACAATACAAATTCTTCTGGGATCAAGTAATGCCTCCACTTCTTCAGTGTCTGTATGATAGCATAAAATTCTTTATCATACGTGGAGTACTTCAGCTTCGCATCATCCAACTTCTCGCTAAAATATGCCATTGTTTTGTCTTCCTGACTCAAGACCACTCCTATGGAAAACCCACTCGCATCACATTTCACCTGAAATGTCTTTTGGAAATCTGGCAATACCAACACTGGTTGTTCCGTGATCTTCCACTTCAACAGATTGAAGCTCTTCTCAGCCTCTGTTGTCCAATGAAAATAATTACGTCGCTTTTTGACTGTGTCCATCATCGCTATGCTAATTCCACTGAAATTCCTGATGAACTTTCAGTAGAAACTAGCCAGTCCATGAAAACTTCTCACCTCGAAAATATTTCTCGGTGATGGCCAATTTTTAATTACCTCCACTTTACTCGGATTCATCTTTAAGTCATTTGCCGATATTGTTCGTGGTCAATCTGTCAGCAGGTGAGAAAAAGGGAGACCGCTCTGCATGACTTGTTGGGTTCACCAAGGCAGAACATCTGTGGCAGCAAGGGTTAACAGAAAACAGAAAACAAAACAGCATACGATCTATCTAACAGCTGAAAGCAAATAACAATTCGGAAACAAACAAAAATATCAAACATGAGACAAGGGAGTCGGCAATGGTTCCAGGCTTGATCTATTAGCGAAACCAGAGTACATGCTGAAGACAGGGATAGGGGTTCCCTCTCCCTCCAGCGGAAGGTCCTTCGGAGCCCTCAAGATTGTGCTTTCCTTACAAAACGAGTAGAGCTGAAATGAACAGTGAAAGAACTCTGAGTTAGGCCGTTGGATGGATGGCTTGTCAAAAGACTGAGCTCTGAATCTGGACAGCGTAACTTTGCTGGGAATTCTCTGCTGAAACAATGAGCCTTTACAGCTATTTATAGCAATTTCCAGTCGGTCACATAACCAACTTCCGGTGTAAACACGGACCTGTTTAGGGTTCACTTAAGCCATAAATTCGCTGAATTTGCAGAGCCGACCCTGATCTGAGGGTCAAATCGTCTTGGGGGCCGGTCCACAGGCGGTCGGGAGGCCGACTTAAGCAATTAATGCACCGTATTAGCAGATGCGCGTCTTTTTATGTGGACAGTCGCGCATCGGGCGCGCGCACGCGCACGCAACACGTTTTTGTCCCGCGCATACGCGCGCGCACCCTACTGTTGTAAAGCACCCTTCAATTTTTGGTTACTTTGTATAGTTTTTTACCTTTCTGGAATGCTGTGAACTTAATTCAGTGCCATGAATGACTTCATTGTTGTTTTGATGATGTGGAGTTCTTGTCGCTATGTGCAGACGAAATTTAAGTGATAACAGATGCCCCCTGATGGATGAGGTTAGGAGCATACGTATAGCCGAA
Organism: Picea engelmannii; assembly: GCA_009831015.1. Lineage (NCBI taxonomy): Eukaryota > Viridiplantae > Streptophyta > Pinopsida > Pinales > Pinaceae > Picea > Picea engelmannii. The sequence goes on along the minus strand of ML783081.1, from coordinate 19,032 downwards.
ATCCACCAATGTTTCTTCTACTCAGACTGTTGTTGTAAGGGAAAGCAATAGTGGGACCCTTCGGAACGATCCGTTGGAGGAAAAAGGAACCCGTATCTCGACCTTCTGAGAGACGTGCATGAAAAAATATACAACTGTGTACAAACGAGGCGGGCATGCCCCATGCTCGTGTAATGTAGCTCTGAAAAAAAGATGACTGAAGTGTTGGTGTAGACAACTGCAGCGCCCGCAGGGGCGATAAATGAGAAAGGCAGAAGACAATTCTGCAACGGAACATACTCTGAATAACAGGCAATGATCACTATAATAAGCAGTGATGATGATGTGGGCATTGATGGCCCTACCAAGTTCAGAGGTCTTCGGAAAATGACAAAAAGAACTGCAATAGTCGCAAAGTAAGACCCACCATAACATGAGGGAGTGTTGGCATCGAATGTTATGGGGGCCAACGACAGCAGGGAGCAATGGTGTTTCCCCCTGTGTCGTCCGAGATATCTCATTAACATAGGGAATGAGAATCAAGATACTGTCGCCCTTCCGGAAAAGTGTGCTGATGTCGACAAAAGGGGGACGCGACTCCCAGAAGCAAAAAGGTACTCCATGGAATCTACTAAGGTGATGAAGTGACAGAGGTACATGGACGAAGTCAAGAAGTGGGATGACTCAAGACTGCCCTTGGTTGGAGGATATATGAGAGAAACAGTGGCCGCAACCATGTAACAAGGTTGAGTGTCAGGGGGACGACAAGACCAGGGCTAAGTTGTGCCAAAGGCGGGACAAGGTGAACAAATTCAGAGGGTAGAGGTAACTGACCTACGGGGTACTCTAAAGATATGGACGATGTCGGCAAGGGTAAATGATAAGTACTGCTCCAATCCAAGGGTGACATGGGTTGCGTATGGCCAAAAAAAGCAAGTCGCCAACGGTGACGACAAAGAATGTACTGACTGAAGGAAAAGGTGTTTGTACAATAAATAATAAATAATAAATAATTTGCGAAAAAAATGTACAAATACAGAAATGGGTGCCCCAGTGTGAAATGCATGCCCCAGGGAGGGCAGATTGATCATGAAAAACTGATGAAGGGTGGGGGCCCCATTGGCGAGTTTCTATATGAGGTAGGTGAAATGAAGAGAGGTTCGCAGATGGGCAAACTGATGGTGGATGAAATGGTGGGTTCGTGATCCTGCGGAGGTGCAGGTAAAACAGAACGTAACCAAAAAGTGATGATTTGGGAGTCCATATGGGAAGCTAGCAAAATGAGGAGAAGAAGTATGTGGTTAATTCGCAACATGATGTAAGACTACCGGGACTCCCATCCCTAAAGGGTAATAAAAATGGCATGAGTGTCAAAAGTGCAAAAAGGTGCTATGAATGAGACAACTCATGTGGGTGAGGATGCTACCGGGTTGCAGTACCGCAGATGCAAAATGAAGGTTTGGGTACTGCAGAGCCAGGAATGAGGATCCTAAAGGCTAATATCGGAGGGTGTGACTAGAAATGTAAGTGCAATTCAGTGGGATAGACTACATGCCAGTGCTGAATATATACCTGAAGGGATGATGTCGATGACCGATGAGCACATACCTGCAAACATAACAACCAAATACCCAAATTGACCAATATCTGAAGAGTATCAAAGGTATGAGCTTGTATTTGACAAATGTGACAATGCGCGTGCGTACCTGGCCATGATGCGAAAAAAGGGTGCCCCGGGGGCTCAGGATGAAAAGTGGCCCAGGGACAGCCATGATGTAGGCGGAGGGACGTTGATCCCGTGGCTGAAGACGGTTCGAAAAATGGACGCCGTGGGCTCTCGGAATGGTGAGTGGAAGTTTGGCAAAAACCCTATATATAGCTGTAGGGCCCACATTGCCACCTCATTTGTACTTGTTGCTATAGTGATTCCAGAGAAGATCCAGAGGATATTGAGCGATTCTGAGAGCACCAGGCATCCGATTCCCGGCGTGCGAGATTCAGGTTAGTGCTCTGAACATCCTTCATAGCTATAGGTTTCAATTTTTTGGGTAGGGTAGGTATAGGGGGCCGTACGGGAGTTTTAGGGGGTTTTTGGGTAGAGGGTGGGCCCCAATGCATGGGCGACTCAATGGAAGGCGTGCATGTGTGCACGCCTATTCATTGAAAATGCGCGCCTTAGGGAGCGCCTGTGGGGTAGACAGGCGCGCATGAGTGCGCGCCTATGAGGTAGACAGGCGCGCATGAGTGCGCGCCTGTGGGGTAGACAGGCGCGCTCTAGAGCGCGCCTGTGGGTATGACAGGCGCGCTCTAGAGCGCGCCTGTGAAATGAACAGGCGCGCATGTGTGCGCGCCTGTATGGCGAACAGGCACGCATCCTGTGCGCGCCTATGGGGAAAAAAACCGCGCCTTGGAGGCAAGGTTTTAAGGTGAACAAATTATCTTATTTGATGTACTAGATGATTGTCTAAGCTAATATAGGGTTCTGGGTTATGTGCAGGCAGTGATCAGTGAGTATGGATGTGCAATGGCGCGAGCGGGACTGGGAGCCGTTGCGGGAGGAGGTGGCCGAGGCGAGGCCGGCAGTGCGGGCGTCTTTAGCAGCCAGTGGGTTGCTAAAGTTTTTTGAGTGCCCTCTGATACGGGCCCAGGAGTATCTGCTCCAATTTCTGATTGAGATGTGGAGTCCTGAGCAGCATTGCTTCCTCGTGCGAGGAGAGCAGGTCGCCTTCACTGCGGTGGAGGACATCTATTTTTTGACTGGGCTCCCCTTTCGGGGAACACCGTTGCCGGCAGTGCCTGTGCTGCCAAGGGGCACTGATCTGGAGGAGGTCGCCGAGCGATACTTCTCAGGCGAGCACTATATCACTGGGTCATCAGTGCGTATCCGTGCGATTGATGTTCTGCTTCATCGTTGCGTAGCAGCGATGATAGTGCGGGTGTATGGGACCCGAGCGCCCCACCGGATTAGTGGTAGTGAGCTGCTGCTGATGGAGAGGGTAGTGGTGGGCTGTGAGCGGTTTGCCTGGGGCCTGATGTTACATGCGCAGATGATTGCGCAATTGGACCGTTGTCGGTCTACAGGCAGGGGGGAGTTTGCTTTTGGCTCCATCCTGGTGGCTTTTTTCCTGGAGAGGGTGCCGGCGTTACGGCCGAGGGTGCTGCTGGAGGTACCAGCGATACGAGAGCCGCGCTTGAGGCGGTGGTCCGAGATTTTGGTTCGCCACGGCGGTGGCAAAGGGGGCCATTACTTCACAGAGGAGGCAACGCTGATATGGCGGCAGACGCCGCAGTTTATCCTTCAGTTCCCCTATGCTGGGGTGGACTTCCGGGGGGACCCGGATATGGTACTGCCTCCTGGGGAGGTTTTTGACCACAGAGGTATGTCGCGTATTTTTGTGTTGTGATTTATGTTGTTTTTTTTATTTTTTATTTTTTTTGATATACTAGTGTATATGTTTGATGTATAGACACTGATACCATCTTTTGTTTGCTTGTTTGGTGCATGTGCAGATATGGCACCTCGCGGGCGTGAGGTGGAGGTGTTCAGAGTGCCTGCGCAGCAAGAGCAGGAGAGACTGTCGCGTGGAGGGCGGCGTCCGAGGGATGAGGATGCTGGAGGACCAGTGGGGCCCGAGAGACCGGCGCAGAGGCGCCGCTGGGATGACCTTGGTGCGGGGCCATCGCAGGCTCCTCCGGCGGCAGCCGGAGAAGATGAGGATCTAGTCCGTCGTTTTGAGACGGTTTTTTGGGATGTGCCTGAGGGCATGTGGACCCAGATCCAGGACAAGGAGTTCCTGGAGCAGTGCATCGGGTTACCGCCACCATGGCGGTCGATCATGCGGCGAGCAACTGTGCTCGCGGCGATGACGAGTGGACGCATGCCGCCTGGGCAGGGCGGTCCTGCGGATGTTCCACCACCACCGCCTGGGGCAGGTGGGGGTGGGCCACCACCGCCTCCTGAGGGAGGGGCAGCTGGGGGTGCCTTAGAGGCCCCCTGATTGTATGTAGCTTTTTGATAGGCTGGTGAGCTGATTTTTGTACCATTTATGTGGCACGGGCCGAAGGGCCGATATTTTTTTGTATGTAAACATCCGGTTGCTATATATACATGAGTAGACATATTTTGAGATCCAAATGTGTTACATGTGTGTTGTTTTTGATGATGATGATGATGATGATGTCTATGTTTCCTATATGTTGTGACAGGATGTATGAGATGTTTATATCTGTGTGTTTTGATGTGATATATGCCAATCTAACACCATGTTAGCTATTTCATCTGTTGTTTGATTCAATTCTCTTGGAATATGTGTAAATGTGATGGAATCAAAATGTCGAGATAACAGTCTAACCTGCAGGTATTTGTGAAAGAGGCACGGATCGTGTACACGGTAAACATTATTGAGATGGAGAACGACTAACTGTGAGTCGAGGAAAATGCTAAGGTGACGAATATGATGATGTTGGGCGTCGGTCAGGAGGCCAATGACAACCGTGTATTTGGCTTGGTTATTGGTTGCTGGCCCTAAACAGATGCCGAGTGAATGTAGCAGTTCATGTGAAGGGGTGTAGAGAGCCCAAGCAGCCGAAGCGAGATTTTGTGTCCAACGGTTGGCGCCGTCGGCGTAACCAATGTGGTAAGCTGGTGGAGGAGTCATGTGTCAATAGCACAAAGGATAGGTTAGACGAGAGGGTAGGAAAAAAGATTAAAAACACTAAACAAGAAAAAGTAACCTAAAGTAGCATGACTACTTCTAAGCATAAAATTTCTTGAGGTATAACCCATTGACGGGTTCTTTGAGTGTGAGGCCGTCGGGGGAGGCCAGGATGTATGCGCCTTTGGTGAGGCAATGTTGGATGATGTAAGGGCCATGCCAAAGGGATTCGAATTTGCTGTGGCCAAAGGTATCATGAGCGATATCATAGGTGAGGACAAGGTCGCCTTCGCGAAATGATCGAAGGTTGACGTGGCGATCAAAGGTAGCCTTGGATCATTTTTTAGCTGCCTCGTTGTTCTGTAATGAGGATCAACGATCTTCATCCAGAGACTCCAAGTTCAGTAAGCGCTGCTCCATTGGAGCAGTGTCAGGTAAAAGCTCGATTGCGGTGCGAAGGGTGGGAATTTCGCATTCGATGGGAAGAGTTGCCTCGATCCCGTGGACTAAATGGAATGGCGTGAATCCTGTGGCGGTCTTCACTGCCGTGCGGTAAGCCCACAACGCGGAGAATAACATATGATGCCAATTGGTTTTATGTTTGTTAACCGTGCATTGTAACATGGTCTTGAGGACTTTGTTGACTGCCTCGACCTGCCCGTTTGATTGGGGATAGTATGGTGAGGCGAACTCGTGGGAGAAGCCTAATCGACATGAGAGTTCGATGAAGATCTTGTTCTCAAAATGTTTCCCATGATCGGAAACTAGTTGGAGTGGTACTCTGAACCGGGATATGACGTGGTTAAAGAAAAAACGCACTGTAGTGTCAGCGGTGTTGTTGAAGGTGGGCATAGCTTCAGCGCATTTGGTGAAGTAATCAACAGCGACAACAATGTATTTGTGACCATTGCTAGAGGGGGGATTACAAGTCATAAAGTCAATGCCCCACTTACAAAAGGGGCCGGCGGTGATGACTGGATGAAGAAGAGCGGGGGGAGCGCGGGCTTTGTTGGCATAGAGCTGACATTGCTCACATCGTTTCACGGCATGAATGCA
>ML783081.1:0-13242 GCA_009831015.1 Picea engelmannii | reverse complement strand
CCTCGATTCTCCTGTGAATCGACTGTCCCGTAGGTCGGCGGAAGCCTGCAAGTTAATAAAAAACAAAAAGGAAAGCGAATTGAACCCGATTGAGAGAGGATTTTATACCTTTGGACTCCCCAGTGGAGTCGCCAATCTGTTCGCGGTCAATCTGTCAGCAGGTGAGCAAAAGGGAGACCGCTCTGCATGCCTTGTTGGGTTCACCAAGGCAGAACATCTGTGGCAGCAAGGGTTAACAGAAAACAGAAAACAAAACAACATACGATCTATCTAACAGCTGAAAGCAAATAACAATTCGGAAACAAACAGAAATATCAAACATGAGACAAGGGAGTCGGCAATGGTTCCAGGCTTGATCTATTAGCGAAACCAGAGTACACGCTGAAGACAGGGATAGGGGTTCCCTCTCCCTCCAGCGGAAGGTCCTTCGGAGCCCTCAAGATTGTTCTTTCCTTACAAAACGAGTAGAGCTGAAATGAACAGTGAAAGAACTCTGAGTTAGGCTGTTGGATGGATGGCTTGTCAAAAGACTGAGCTCTGAATCTGGACAGCGTAACTTTGCTAGGAATTCTCTGCTGAAACAATGAGCCTTCACAGCTATTTATAGCAATTTCCAGTCGGTCACGTAACCAGCTTTCGGTGTAAACACGGACCTGTTTAGGGTTCACTTAAGCCATAAATTCGCCGAATTTGCAGAGCCGACCCTGATCTGAGGGTCAAATCATCTTGGGGGCCGGTCCACAGGCGGTCGGGAGGCTGACTTAAGCAATTAATGCACCGTATTAGCAGATGCGCGGCTTTTTATGTGGACAGTCGCGCGTCGGGCGCGCGCACGCGCGTGCAACACGTTTTTGTCCCGTGCATACATGCGCGCACCCTACTGCTATAAAGAGCCCTTCAATTTTTGGTTACTTTGTATAGTTTTTGACCTTTCTAGAATGCTGTGAACTTAATTCAGTGCCATGAATGACTTCATTGCTGTTTTGATGATGTGGAGTTCTTGTCTCCATGTGCAGACGAAATTTCAGTGATAACAGATATGACAAAACCCAAATAAATGAGCTTTATCTTCATGAATGAGCACTTCTTCATGTTGACCAACAGCTTCTCCTACTATAGCTTCCTCATCACAATGGCCAAATGCTTCAGATGTTCAGCCTTTGTCTTACTGAAAATTAGTATGTCATCCAGATATACGACGACAAACTTTCCGATGAATTCCCTCAGGACTTCATTCATCAGCCTCATAAAAGTACTTGGTGCATTTGTCAAGCCAAAAGACATGACTAGCCATTCATACAGTCCTTCATTTGTCTTGAAGGCTGTCTTCCACTCATCGCCTTCCCTCATGTGAATCTGATGATATCCACTTTTCAAATCTATCTTTGAAAAATACTTTGCCCCACTCGGACAATCCATCAGATCATCCATTCTCGGCAGTGGAAATCTGTACCTAATGGTTATCTTGTTAATGGCTCTTGAATCAGTACACATTCTCTATCCTCCGTCCTTATTTGGACTAATCATTGTCGAAACAACACATGGGCTTAAACTTTCCCTAACCAGTCCCTTATCCATCAGTTCCTGCACCTGCCTCTTAACCTCCTCATTTTCTTGCGGCGTCAATCTGTACGCAGCTTTGTTTGGCAAACTAGCTCCTGGTATGAGGTCTATATGGTGACTCACACCTCCCATCGGTGGCAATGAACGAGGTAGTTCATCCATGATGATGTCAACAAACTCTCCCAGAAGTTCTTGAATCTCATCTAGTAGATCATCCACTCTTGTGTTAGTCAGAACGATTCTCGGCTTCCTGACCACAAATAATTGTGGATGTTCTTTCTTCTCCATCTCCGTAAGAAGTTCCTTCCCACTCATGAGAAGTATTGTGTTGCTCACTTCCGGTTTCACCTCTTTATCCTTTATCGGAAGCAACTTGTGTGTCCTCCCATCCTTCTCTAAAGTATATGTGTTCATTCTCCCATCATGAACCACATTTCTGTCATATTGCCATGGTCTACCCAGCAATAAATGACATACATCCATGGGAATAACATCACATAAAATCTTATCATTATATCCACCTATCTTGAATTCCACTAAACACTGTTTAGTGACACTCACCTGATGCCCTTTCTATAGCCATGAAACCTTGTATGGAATCGGATGATCAGTTGTCTCCAGCTCCAGCTTTTCCACCATCTCGGTTGAAACCAGATTATCTGTGCTACCACTGTCCACAATAACCTTGCATACTCTGTCCTTGGTCTTGCAAGCTATTCTGAACAGTCTGGTCCTTTGAGCTGAACTCTCCACCTCTTTCTCGGGTGTCAAAAGGACTTTATGCATCCCAAGCGATCTTCCACCTTCTGCATCTTCTGTCTCAGCATCACGCTTTTGTGTTTCTTTGATGTGAGCTGCTCCAATGTCCTTCTTTTTCTATGGACACTCAAATGACCTATTCCCATTCTTCCCACATGTGAAACATGTGATAACTCCACCTCAGCCTCTTCCTCTACCTCTGGTATGAGGAAAAGTATTTGCACCAGCATAATCTCCCCTCTGCTCATTATGCTGCCCTCTCTATTCAACATGTGGTCCTTTCTGTGAGGTACCACCTCTTTCTACTCTACCCTGAGGCTTCTTCCATTCCTCCTTGGGCTTCTAGAATTTCTCCTGGGCAACTGCCTTGCCTCTGGGTTGACTCCTGCCTCGCCCTCATTGACCTTGCTTACGACTCAAATTCTCCTCTACTTTCAGAGCCATCTGGTAAGCATCCTCCACCGTCCTGATGGTAACCATACTCAATTCATCTTGAATGTCGTATCTCAAACCATTCAGGTATCTGGCGACCTTCTCATCATCGCTCTCTCGATGACCTGCTCTGATGTTCAGTCGATAGAATTCCTCAGTGTACTCTTTCACTGTCATCAGCTTTTGTCTCATGTTCTGCATTCTCTTGAACAGAGTAATTTGGTAGTCCCTTGGGATGAACTTTGCCTTCATCTTTGCGATCATTCGATCCCAGATTTTGATCTTCTGCTTGCCTTTGGAACGTCTATCATCCTGTAGCTCATCGCACCACAATGTTGCATGTCCTTTCAGGCACGTGACAGCATGTCTGACCTTCCTATCCTCTTCGATGTCTTCATAGTCGAAGTAGGTATCAAGAGCTCTAATCCAGTCTAGTAGCTCTTCTGCATCCAGGTTTCCCTCATAGACTAGAATGTCCATTTTTGCCTTCGCCCCCATTCTGGCGATAGCTTTTATCAACCGTTTAGTTGATGCATCTTCGGCCGCAACTTCCTCTTGTTGTTCGGCTTCAACTTCGCTTTAGGAGTCACTGAGATCCCCTGCACTAACTGTGCGTCTCTAGGCTGTCTCCATCTCCTCAAGCCTTGCTCGAATATCTCTCATCTGCCTCTCCATTTCTAGATTTCCTGTCGGTCTACCTCTTCTTCGCACCTCCCTGTCTTCTAGGTCGGGTGATTGTCTTTCTCTTCTTGGCGGCATGATGAATTTCTCTCTCTCTCCTCTGCTACAGAAAACAAAGAGTCAATCTCGCTCTGATACCACTTGATAGAGAGCCGACCACACTCCTCAGAGCATGACCACTCTCACAAGATCTTCTTTCCTTTTGGCCCGAAGAACTCAACGGTTCTTCTACTTCCCTATCGGGAAGTCTGCACCCACATTTCTCTTCGACGCGATCCTCCCTTCTCTACTTTCGGAAGATCGGAACTCATGGCTTTGCAAGTTCTTGTTTGCTTGCTTGGCTCTTGAATCCTTGAGACCCGATACGTCAGTCAACGCTGACTTCCTCTCGCTTTATTGGTCTTCAGCTCTATCGCGACCTCACTACTCACGATAACAAGCCTTCGGTTTTCCAACTCCTGACTCGCGATGTGTTGAAACATCGATATACGTGTGAGTTGACCTTCAACAATCCCTTGTCTCATCGGGACTTCGAACTTCACGGGGACGTGAATCCTAACTCCAATGATTCGAGACTTCTCGCGGTGAGATCCTGATAGCTCGCGTCAACTGTCCACATCACCACCCCTGTGGCCCCACATTGCTATATCACTATCGATGTGTCGCGTCTCGCGACTTCGCCACTTCCATTCCAAGATTCACGACACTATTCTCACGAGATCCCGATAGGCGATCTCACGAATAATACAACGACCCGCCTGAACTCTGAATCCTTCAGACATCTCCCACGTAACTTCCTTGCACCTTCCCGAGATCTAACGATCCTTGGAGTTTCGTGAAACCTCAACGAAGGGTTCCAACCGTCCGTTCTTTCAAATAGACTTCTACGAAATGAACCAAGAAATTTCTCCACGAAGACTTGTTCACCTACACAAGAACCTTTACCACTTGCTTGAACACTTCGATGCACGACTTCTCTTGTGCAATACTTCAACGAATTCGAAGGCCTACCCCTCCTGAGATTGCTCTCGACTCTTCAAAGTCCTTCAGATATCTTCTTGCACGCACTCCTTGTGGAAAATCTTCAACCCCTTCTAAGTGTTGAAGTGTTTTGACTCTGCGCACTCCTGCAGCAACAGTCGTTCAATACTTTTCTCAAAATCGCAACTCTGAGACTTTTTCCTTGGCCTGCGCCCTCCTTGCACGACACTTCTAATCAACTGTGTTTTTGGGAACTTAGGACAAAACTTATCTCTATCTGAATCCCTCTGTCAATGCACCCCTTGCGGACAAATTCCACTGCACTCCTTGCAGGAATTCTCTGGCTCAAAATAGAGAAACAATTGAAACTAATTCCTTCTCCCCTTCAAACTTCAATTCAACCATGAAATCACATACATAGCATATAAAAGAAACTCATGACAGGAAGCAAAACATCCATGAGCATAATACCAATACACAGAGAAACAACACAAACCATGAAATTGAATTAAAGGTTTCTTCTATTAATTCAATATCTGTACATGGGTGTTCTTCCTACAATTCTGTGCGTGCTCTGCTCTTTTTCTGAATGCTCGATTATCCAGAATTATGTTACAATGATACAATGAGGGTGACTATATCCGTTTTCCCTCTCAAAATCTAAAGCTATCAAATCTAGAATTAAAAATTCCTATCTACCAGCATTTACTATCTTAAATGCCTCATCTACCTAAGGATGAGAGATTAAAGGCTCAAGGTCCAATACAATATACAAGTGTGCCCTTTCTTAAATAACTCATTTAATACTTATGCAACAACTTCCAAAGTGTTTTCAAAAAAAATTGTGCTGGCTTATCCAGCTGTCTTCTGCCTCCGCGCTGGCTCGCTTGATGTGCTGGCGATGCTCCTGCATCAAGTATGAGTAAACAATTTATAAGTAGTTAATTTTTATTTATGTGTAAGTATCATTTTCTAGATTAAATTTTTTAAATTCTTGTTGTACTTTGTAAAGCTAGGAACAAGTGGAGTCTCTATCTTTCACCATACATGAGCCTATAATGGAGCATCCCATTAAACTTATCTTTATTTTCCATAATTGATTAGGTTACACCTTGCTAACACATGCACAATCAAGACCTCCATCTCACAGCCTACATGAACTTATAATGGAGTGTTTTACTTTGACCTGTATTTATTTTTAGCTTGATTGAGTTTCCCTTTTAATAATGTGCATAGTGTTAATTGTTGTTAGTTTAGTTGCTCTAGGAGATAGAATCAAAGTTCATATTTTCCTTTCATGATCCAACAATGAACAGGTCCATCACCTGAGCAAGAACTTTAGATCATATGCTTGTTTATGAGTTTTTCTTTCTAAATTTTGAAATGTGTGGAGAGTGTTATCTTTGAAGTGTGAAAATAGAGTGTTGGTTTTTAGACTGTTTTCTTATATAGACTATACTCATCAGACATAGATAAACCACATGTTGTCGGCACATATAGTGTAACAACTCTGTTGATTATGAATCTCGGTCGATAATTTATGTTTGGTAATATATTATGCATATAATTGCACCAACAGGGTCCCTTAATGAGAACACATTTACAGAGAAATCCCTATGGGCTTATTACATAGAAACATAGTCCATATGTTGCCAAAAATCCCCCCACATACAAGAAGTGTCCAATTGTTGTTTTTATCCTAATCTAATGTTTTTTTCATGCCTCCAATCATAGAACTGATTTTCTAAAATCGAATAAAGATAAGAAAAATTTGGAGGGTTCAAAAACCACGATATTAGCTATCTCATTTTTACCCAAAAATAGAATCGTGTTTCCTATTATTAATTCTTATTACCACATATTTATGTTTTTCCTTTTCATGGCTCGAATTAATTAATAGAATGAATATTCAAGGATACTATATGGCATCATATTCGTACCTCACATCATATTAATCATTTGTCAAGGTTTCTTCTTTCCCACTATTCTTAACATATGCCCAGTTGTGTGAATAACTCTCCATGCATCTGGCACTAGGCAATCGTGACATCAGTCGATCAGACCACTGAATTAAAGTTCCAACGGGTCACCGAGAAAAGTGATTTATTAGTCAACAAGACCACTTGGAGATCTAGGATCATCAAGGACTGGGCCACCGGTACATTGGGTTGTGATTCAACCGCACCAGTGAGAAAATGAGCCACTAGTTAATCATACCATTAGGACCAATGGTACATGAGACCACTACACAATGAGGAATAAACTCGTAAACCCTTTCTACTATGTAATCGGCCACTGGGACCACTGGACCACTGGGACACTGCACCACCAATACATCGAACTACCTAGACATGGCACCACCAGTCACCAGAAGGAAAAACACTTATTTTTAAAAATATTTAAAGGTGGTTCCGGTTAATTTGGATCATGCTAAAGATAGTGATTGTACTAAATTTTGATGAAGTCAATTTAGGTTAAAACATTAGGCTCCATATTTGGAGTATCTCTCCCTGCAAGGCACTAAAGAAATGCATACCCTATGCCTTAAATTGAAAACAAACCTTTGTGAATCTCTAAAACATTTTGAATTCAACCTTGTAAATGAGTTGAGTTATGATATTTGTTATGGAACCTTTATTATTCACAACTGAAAAAAGATATACATACAAAATAAAAAACAACTTCTCTGCAAAATGAACTGAAATACTGAGATAAATGCTCGTCTTGAGAGCTTATTTATTTACATTGACTTCTACTATGATTATTTGAAATCATTTGATAATTTAAACTCATATTTACAGTACAACCATGCAAGAACTTTACTAATTGATTGAACTCCTTGTATGCACTTTTGCAAAATAAAGACAAGCAAAAGTGAAAACTATAATATCACATGATTATGAGGTTCACACTTACAATTTGAAAATACCAGCCTCATATAAATTAAATGATTTGAGACATTGGATAATCTAGACTCCAACCAAAGTGTAGCTAGATCACGAAAAATATGATAAATAACAAATTTCTCAACAATTAAAAGTGAGATTCCTTCTTTGTGATTGAGCTAAATGAATTTATTCTGAATACTCTATAATTTCTCTAACTCCTTGATAATACCAAACTCTTTCACTTGTGATTCATGTTCATTATTAATAAGCTTTGTATTTTTAGAATCAAGGGACAATAGTGCCTCTATCTAAAACTATTCAACAACCTCATACACATCATACCTAAGTTCAATATTATACACTTTTGCACATGACGATAGAAATATACAAGCTCCTGAATAAAGAATCCTTCATAGTACTCTGAATTAGCAATTTGCTCAGTGAAAGATTGGTCGTTATCTTCTTGAAAGTGATTAAGTTCACTAATACATACCAGAATTTTTGAAACAACAAAAGATAGTTGTAACTCATGACCATCGTTGAAAGAAGAGGCCTCCATATGTCAAATAGAATCTTGATAGTTATCTTGCAAAATAGGAAAAATTGTTGTATCTTCTTGTAGATTCTCTAGTGCATCTGTATAATCACTTTCCAGTGATATCTCTTCATTTGTTTCAGCAAGGTTATATTCTTCATTCTCACTACTATAGTGAGTTTCCCTTTCAAATTCATGTTCACGAAAGTCCTTGAAAATGAGGTCAGCTAAATACATGGTCTTGCAATAAGAATGAAAAGCTACATGAAAATCCTTTAATGAAGAAATGTAGGCAACAAGTAAGGATTTGTAACATTGTTGAGCATCTCCACCCAAAGAAATCGTTGACATTTTCATTAATACATCCTCATGAAAAATATCCAAATGATGCTTGCATTTATGAAAATCTATTAGGTCTTGTGGAAGACTTTCCTCATCATCTCCTCTGAATATGGGAAGACAATCTGCCTAGTCTTCTATGTTAGGCATAGATTTTGGAAAACAAGATGTAACTATGAAATAAAAAGGAGCATACTTTACAGTTATCTTACCCACAAATGAACTTGTCATTTAAAAACCAATGGAGTCACCAGTGAATTCACAGTGGAATCACAATGGAGTCACTAGGTGAATAACCAAAACACCTAATGTCTGACCCTTGTCACCTTCAAGAACTAGATCTAATATTTTTTCTATCCCAAGGAAACTATTTCAAACCTTGGCTCCCCAGAAAAGGAACCAAAAAGATGTTGTAACCTTGAGATGTTCTCAGATTCTTAGGAAGTATACCAAGGCATCTCAAAACCTACTTTAGGCCATTGAATCTTGGAGTAGAGGGGTCTCCCTCATAATATTTAATACAATTGGTATCCCACTATCACTAAGACAAAAAAATTAACATTAATCTCAAATAATAAATTCCAAATTCAACAAAACCAAAAATGGGATAAATGGGTTGAAGAAAAAGGTAGGTGTTTTTCATTAAAAGACTTGTAAACTTCTCATACCAAAGGCCTTTCCATTGGGCACTGGAGTATCATTCAATAGAGAAAAAAAAATGAGAATGAAAGGTGGAGGAAAATGAGAAGAACAATAAATATCAAATACAACAATGAGTAAGGAAATATTTTCTAGTTTGAGATGAAGAAAAATTATAGAGACCCTAGGAGTTTATGGAAGTCTTCAAGTATCTGACAAATGAAAGTAGTGTTGGGAATTAAAAAATGAGTCCAACAAATGAAGAAGTTCCATAGTTGAGCATGATAACAAATTCAACAGTATTACACTTATGAAGTAACTTGCATATGTATGAATATATATCTATTGAATGTGACACAATCATCAAATCAATAAAGACATATATAACAATAGTGGAGGTTGTACCAAATTGTTGTCTCCAAAATATATTGATCTCACTATAAATTACAAAAATAGAATATAGAACAGAGATGAATTTAAGAATCTTAATAAAGAAAATAGAAAGAGAAATAGGGATGTACATAAACAAGAAGTGAATCCAATGAATGGTTCCCTTAATGAGAAAACATTTATAGAGAAATACATGTGGTCTTGTTATATAGAAAATCAGTGCATATGCTACCAAAATCCTCCCACATACAAGAAGTGTTCAGTTGGTGCTTTTATCCTCATCAAATGTTTCCTTCATGCCTCCAATCTTGTAACTGATTTTCTGAAATAGAATAAAGATAAGAAAACTTTGGAGGGTTCAACACCTACAAGATTTGTTGTCTCATTTTTACCCAAAAATAGAATCTCGTTTCCTATTATTAATTCTTATTACCACATCTTGGCATTTTTCCTTTTCATCGCTTGAATCAATATTTAATAGACTAAAGATTCAAGACTACCATATGGTATAATATTTGGCCTTTACATCATCTTCATCATCTTCATCATGTATTGATATGGTTTCTTCTTTCCCATACTTCCTAACATATTCCCAATTTTGCTAATAACTCTCCATGCATCCATCGAGCAGTCAAGACACTGGGCGATCAAATCACCTGATTAAAGTTCCACCGAGTCTCCAGGAAAAAGGGTGATTGGTCAAACAGGCCACCGAGAGATTGAAGATCATTGGGGACTGGCCCACCAAGACATCAGGCTATGAGTCAACCATACCACCAGGAAAATGAGCCACTAGTCAACCGAACCATTGGGACAACTACGACACCAGAAAACCACCCACATGGAAATAAAGTATTAAACCCTTTCTACTTTGTAATCATCCATTAGGACAATGCACCATCGTTCACCATAAGGAACAAAAATTATTTTGTGAAGGATTTAAAGGTTAGTCTAGTTAAATTGGAGTCTGCTAAAGATAGTGATTCTGCTAAATTTTGACAAAATCAACTTAGGTTACAATAGGAGTTATGTTAGTTACAAAAAAATCAAAGCATATGTGTCATACCCCACTGTCAAAGATGTCCTCTCCCAATAGGATTTCCTTGGAACTAGGGGGAGTGGGTGTCAAAGATTCAAGAATATGAATTAGAGATCAAACCCACTAAGATTGTCAAGGGATAAGGCTTAGCCAAGATGTTGACTGATTGTGAGTGAGTTAGAACGTGATGAGTGGTATGTTGACATTATCTATTACTTGAATAACCTTTCATTCCTAGACCACATGGTATATCATAAGAGAAGAGCCTTGAAACTAAGAGCTATGAAATATTGTTGTCTCGAGATGGTATTGGCTACAAGAACCATGATCGAATTATCCTTATATGTATGAACAAAGATGAAGCGGACCAATTGATTAAGGAATTCCATTTAGGGTTATTTTTTGGTCACTTCGATTCACACACCACCACTCATAGTATTTTAAGAGATAGATATTGCTAGCCTACATTGTTCTCATATTCCCATAGATATGTTAGATCCTACCAGGATTTCTAATTCTTCATAGGAAAGTGGTAATTTCCCACACTGCCTTTCCATTCGTTGTTGTAGCTCCTTTTCAATAATGGGGTATATATTCATTGTTGAATTTCAGGAAAACTCCAACAATTGGTATCATTCAATATTGACTCCTACATACTATTTCACTAGGTGGGTATAATCCATCCCAATGAAAAAGGAAATCGAGGAAGTCGCCATGAGTTTTCTTGAGGAAAGAATAATAACATGGTTTGGTGCTCTTGCCAAAATCACTATTGACAATGCCAAGGATTTCATCTCACTTTCTTTATCAAACTTCTTCTTCAAGTATGGGATCATCATATCTAACTAATACAACTACTATCCCCAAGGAAATGGATTGGAAGAGTCTATCAATAAGAATCTAATGAATATTATCAAGAAAATTGTGGGTGAAAACCAGAATTCTTGGGATAGTAAGATCAAATATGATTTATGGGAAGATTGTATCACAACCTAGACTTACACAAGGAAAACCCTATTTGATTTGGTGTATGTATTGGAATAAAAACTTATCATCAACCTTCATATTCGTACCCCCCAATCCACACAATAGTATATGAATGATAATGAGGCGTTGTAAGGAAGAATTGACCAACTTATTGATCCTGGGGATCAAATTTTGCTCAAAATTCAAAGTGCTTGGAATCGCTTCAAATCGAACAGGAGTGTAGGTCTCATCATCACGAACCCAACACAACTTGTTTGGGTTCAAACGGAATTTGTATGAGAGAGATATCACGTTCTATTCAAAATGACCAACAGGCAAAAAAAATTGTGTTGACTATACAGTCCGTACGGATGTTGACGTGGCAGAACGTACGACATGTGGCACGGCTATATGACACATGGAAAACAACCGTGTGGACAATTGGCAGTTGACGTGGCAGATATTGGTTGGCAGATGTGGATGAATAGTCTGCTGACACGTGGCATATTTTGTCCAATGGTTTGGTGCCATGTGGCCCATTCGTGGGCTTCCACGTGGCACCCTGTTATTGGTTGGTTGTATAAAATTTATTTGGAGTCCATCGGACTCGACCCCATGACCTCCACCCAAATGCAAAGTCTTTGAAAAGTCCACCAACCAACGTGCCATAACATATTTCTTATTATATATATGGTGCGAATTATATTTAAGTTTGAATGTTTTAAAATTGGTGTGGGGGTCGAGCTGGGGCTTAGCCCCAACCCGCGGTTATATTTTTTATTTCATATGGCCACTGGTTTAAAACCTTTGAGCAGGCACATTTCAAACTTTAACCCCCAGTCGTATACATTGCAATATGACCACGAGCGCGCGGCATGTTTTAATCATAGCCCTTTTTGTTTGAGCCTGGTCACATGTGTTTGTGCATAGAACCACTGACGCTCCCGACCATTGACATTTGATTAGACTTGGCCACTTTTATATGCGTGCGAGGTCATGTGGTGGCCATGTGCCCATGGGCCTTGGTGGTTAAGGGCCAACGCGTAATTGTCCTACAGTTTGTATCGATTGTGCGGCTGCACCCGGTGCTAGGTTTTTCCACATTTATGCACATGGGGGCTAGGTTGAGGAAGCAAGGGGCATTTTGGTGATCCAGAGACAACAAGTTTGAAGGGAACTTCTAGGAAGCCTATCTTCTTCAATTTTTGGCCAAACGAGGTGCCAAAAAAGCCCATCTAGGGGTTTTTGGACGTTCTGAAGCCATTGGAGCCATCTATTTGGCATTTTGAGTATTTTAAAACACATATTTGAGCACTTTGAGAAAAGAATACAAAAGATCCATTGGAAGCTGGACCAGGAGATGTAGCCCAAGAGAGGGGTGAACTCCTCTATCATTTGTTGTGTTATGTGTTTTTTGTTCACTGTTTATTGTTGCTATTTATATGCATCTTGAATGAGTAATTTATATAAAAGTTGTGTTGCAAAATTGATCCATTTGCATTTTAACACATGAATTAAATCTTGCAAATATTTTCAAGAATACAAGTCTTCTTCATTTTTAGATCAAGTTGGTATCAGAGCATAGGTTTTTGAAGACTTGATTATTTGCAAGTGTTTTGTTTTCTGATGCTCACAAGGTTGAAACTCACAAGAGGAGAAGGTCAACTTGTAGAGCCAAGTTCTCATCCTTCAAGAAGGAAGATTATATCATCACCACAAGTTTCAAGGAGGCATTCACCAAGTATGACTCATGAAGAGAGTCATGAACATATTCCTGTAGAAGATGAAGATCTTAGAAAATCTTTCATGGAAATGAGAGAAATGATGAAACTCTTGATGGAAGAAAGGAATACAAGGTTGCAAGGTGAAGGCTCTAACCCTTCAAAACACAAGGGAGACAGTGGTGATAAAACTCCAAATGGAAATGGAGGGAATGGTGTTTCTCCACCACCCTCACCTCCATCTTCTTCTTCTTCTTCTACCAGTTCAAGACCTCTTCCAAATTCTCAAAAAGGACATGGTAAAACTCC
>ML783080.1:649606-664632 GCA_009831015.1 Picea engelmannii | reverse complement strand
AAAATGACACTAAAGTGGAAAAGGGAATTCTAAGGAGTAAAAATGGCTTAAACTACCAAGGCAAGATTCTACATATAACAACTTGCACCATTGGTGTAACCGATGTAGCAACAAGATGAGGTGTCCATCTAAATGGCACAATAAGACAATGTATGAGATGCAAAAACTATAAATGGGATGTGAAAACATATATAATATATATAATATGAAATCACACTCTAAATAAAAGGATCAAGGGTAAAACTTATTTATGTATAGCACATTGCAAGGGTTAGGGATAATTTCCCCTTCTATCCCTACTAGTAAATATGCCCCCTTTCCTAGACATTATTTGACAATGTAAGGTCCATGCCATAATGATTTAAACTTTCCTTGAACTAAGATATCATGATATTGGTTATACACAATGAATATATCCCCTTTGTGGAAGACATGAGGGTGAATCTTCCAGTCATATTGAGCCTTATAATGCTTCTCAACTACTTAATTGTTAGCAAGGTGATACAATGATTTTCATTGGTGCATTACAAAGTTAATACTATTTTTTCTAAGGGAGTGGTATAATGGAGGAGTTCAACAGGTAAATGAAGGGAGGTGATTTGACACTCGATCAATAAAGTTACCTCCTCACTATGAACAAGATGAAATGGAGTAAACTTGGTGGCAGTTTTAGTAGAAGTCCTATATGCCCATAATGTTGGGAATAATATGTGATGGTAGTTGGTCTTGTACTTATTCACAGTCTGTTGAAGCATGGTTTTAAGGATTTTATTGATTGCCTCAACTTGGCCATTCCTTTGCGGATAATAAGAGAATGAATATTGATGCCAAAAACCTAACGATGAAGCTATTTAGCACCAATTTTCATCTTTAAAATGACAACCATGGTCAAAAACCAATTGTTTGGGGACACCGAAGAAATTAATGAAATGATTGAAGAAAATGAGATGTAGTAGTGGAAATGTTATTGAAATTCATCATGGCTTAAACCCATTTCATGAAGTAATCAATTACCACAATAATGTATTTATGATCACTAGTTGACGAAGGGTTTCACTCCATGAAATAAATGACCCATTTTCAAAAAATACTTGACAATAATGTGCAATGACTCACTTTTTTCATTAGTACTTGTCCTATTGTGGAGTGAATGGCCTCTTGCACTAATAAAATATTATCAAAAATTTGTTGGTGCATCAAAAAACCACTTTGGTTAGCAAAGATAATCTTGGGAATAAAATTTCTTAATCTGAGAGAAATGATCTTGGTCATATTCTTATAGGAAGCATCACATAAGGAGATTGGTTTAAATATAGCAAAGGATGAAGGATTGAATTCCTTCGGGATAAGGGATTGAAAGGAGGAATCAATATTCCCCCTAGCTTAGAGGATTTCTGAGCATACTTTAGCATTCTGTAAAGATCTTGCTTAATGAGGTCCCAAAAGTTCCAAAATAAAGAGATAGGGAACTCATCTGGGCTTGGATATTTGTCCAGTTCCAAGCCCCAAAATGTCCTTCTAACTTCTACATCCTCAATCAGTCTTGAAATATTCATGTTCTCCTCATTTATAATCAATTTCAAAAAATGTATGAGCATCTCTTCCACATTTTTAATGATAGGCTCTTATTACTGAGTATAAGATTTTGGAAATGTCACTTTGCTACCTCTTTTATTTCCTCATACTCTATAATTTTGGTGCCATCTTCCATATTTATCTCCCTAACATTATTCCTCGAAAATATTTCATTGGTTTTATTGTGGAATAAGCTAGTGTTTCCATCACTTGCCTTTATCCACAAGTTGTGAAAGTTTAAATGTTGTGCTACTATTTTTCTAGTTTCATTGCCCTATTCAGTTGCAACTACAATTTCGATTCCTCTTCTTGAACTTGGGGGGTGTTTCTATGTGCTCCATTTCATTTTTCAATTTTTCAAGTTGGGATCTTATTTTTTCCTTTTTAGTGGTTGGGGAAAAGAAGTTGGATTTGTCCCAATCCTTTAGTTCCCCCTTGACCATTTTAAGATTTTTCTCCCAAATATAATTTGGGGTACCCGAGATTCATGTTTTCTACACCTGTTTAAGAACTTCCACCTCCTTTTCAATCTAAATCCATAGAGGGTTATGCATGAACGATAGCGTTCCATAATCCATATTTTCCCACATAATTATTGAGATTGACTTATGATCCAAAGTACTTGTCGGAAGAATTTTGGACTTCATAGGTTGATCAGAAAAATGAGACTACTATGCACTAAGAAGCGGTCTAATCTTTCCGCAATGTGCCCATTTTCGATTCTTTTATTGAACCATGTCAATATAACTCTTATCGGTTTAATATCTACACTAAGATCCCAATGATTTATCAACTCTTCCATCCTCTCCCTAAAGGGATACCGGATGATGCTTCCTCCCCTTTTTTTCGAGCTCGAGATTGTGACATGAAATCCCCATCTAATATGTAATTCTTAGCCATTTCCGTTTCTTTCAAATTAAGAATGGATCTCCAACAAGCCTCTATTTCCATATAGTTGACAAGAATATATATATATATATATATAGATAATTTGACCACTTTTTATTATTCTAAATTGGGTTAGAATCCAATTTGGGGTTTGATAATCAAGTTCCAAACTTACCTCTTGTTCATTCCACAATGTGCATAAACCTCCAAATTCTCCTCACGAATTTTCTGTTATCCCTCCAATATTTCTCCAAATACGCTTTCCAATTTTTATTTTCTCGGTTGTTTGCATCTTTGTCTCATGGAGCAGGATAGCAATTGGTTTTTCTACTTTTATCAAATATTTTATTGCAATTACTTTGGGGTAAGTGCCCAACCCCATGCAATTTTAGGAGACTATTAACATTATTTAAGGGGTTTAGAGGAGCCCCCCTTTGTGGGAATACTACTTCTAGGAGTTTTAAGAGGATTCTAATGATTTCCCATCATTTTCGTCAAGGTTTGTTAAGAGCCCATCATTATTTATTTGTTGGCTTGTTCTTCCCTTTTAACCTTGGTATCCTTTCTCCCTGAAGGCCTTGGAAAGTGCTCCTCAAATTCCCTATCCACTTCCTCATCATCTATGGAGACTAGAGATTCCATTTCCTTGCATTTTGACTCGAGAAAGGAAACTTCTACATCCTTGAAGTTCTTTATTTCTTCCAATAGTATTATCATTTGTCTCCCTTCGACCATGCCATCCCTTT
This sequence comes from Picea engelmannii, assembly GCA_009831015.1. Lineage (NCBI taxonomy): Eukaryota > Viridiplantae > Streptophyta > Pinopsida > Pinales > Pinaceae > Picea > Picea engelmannii. The sequence continues at coordinate 661,423 of ML783080.1, read as the reverse complement.
GGTCTTCATTTCCCTCCTTTTAGACTTGAATCTCTTCTATCTTTTAAGACTCATCCCTCAGTGATCCATGTGAGGATTTTTGGACTAAAGGGGACTCCCCATGCATGCATCTCATTATTCCCCTTATTTAAATCCCTAGGAGAATCCAGTGCACCATCCACTAGAGCACTAAAACTATTGTTCTCCAAAAGAAAGACCCCATAAGTATGATTGAAGGACTGTGGGGATTAGAAGTAGATCCATTGAAGAATTTAATTCCTCCATATTTCTTACAATATTTGGAAAATTGTCTATGCTCATGGAACGATTTACATTTGAAAGGGATTTGCTCGTAATCCGATTGTTACATGTGTTTCTAATTATGCAAGAAAATAATCACTTTCTCAGGAAGCCATTTTTCTAGGTCTACCTCCACACATATCCTAGCACAAGAGAACATGTTTTCTCTTGGCTCTATTCTATCAATGTACTTCCCCATACTGTTTCCAATGCATATCAAACCATCATCACTCTAGCAATGAAATGGTAAATGCGGGAGCCTCACCCATACTAGAATGGTTGAGGGTATATCATTTTCTTGGTTAAAATCGCACGACCATCTGTTCAAATACAATCCTCTTGCTCCCATAAAATATGGATCAATGTGGAATATCAATTCTCTATCTTCTTTGAATTCGAACAAGAAGGAAAAAAAATCCACATGTAAAAAAAATGATGGAATTTCCCTTTAATAAGGGGTTTCCAAGATTTCTAAACCCATGCAACCACCATCTGAGGGGAAGGCCATATCCTCATAAATTGACCAACCAACACATTATCGGCTAGAGAAAGGGCATTGTGCCTGGATGAAGTTGGAGGAAGCTTTGCTTCTAGGATTTCCTCTATTATATTCATGAATCTGGTAGGTTGTGCTTTGGAGTTCCTTGCATAAGTTGTTTCCATCGCTTGAATGGCAATGGAATCCTTGTCCATGCAACTTATATTGTATTAATAATTGTGACTTTAGTTTTATATGTACAAATATAACTGATAGAATATAATTATGTAGCATAAATATCTACAATGTGGTAACGAATCAGTACATCAAATTTTAATTAGAAGTTTATAATCATATAAGGTAGTACACTGCAAAAAGGTAGGCATAAAATTCTCGGTGTAACCTATCCTTGACCGCTATGACTTTGCATATATTATTTAATTTAATTTAATTTATGAATAAAATCGCTGAAACTTCATATCAATTATTTAATTTCCTTTCAATCCTAAGTTGTTGCATCCCACATTAACCAAGACTTTAGCAGGATTACTTAGAATTGCATGCAGGATCATTATCCCAATTTGAAGTAACAATGTCAATAGATTTAAAGATTACTCAATCTATATAAACAATATCACGTGAAGAAATTATACAAATATGCATGTTCAATGAATATGGTGACCATTCACTCTTGATTCCAAAATTATAAACGACCGATTAAGCATTGGAAGATAAACATAATTTATGAAACTCATGCGATGAAAATGTTAGGTTGAATGCAATGCGGTGTATCTGTAATTTATGGAAATGAGTGTCGTGTATTTACATATTTTATTTTGGAAACAAACACAATATACCAAGGGTTTTAAATATATTTATTGGAAACTAAATGCAATAATTACTATAAACACAATATTTAATATTAAAAAAAAAACAATTTACAATCTCAAGTGTAGTTTCCCATGCCAACATAGCAATTGATTTATACAATTGATCAATTGAAAAATAAATAATCATATACAAAATTTACAAGAATTACCATATACTTGTTTTCGATTTGTCAATTCTTGAAATTGCAAGTCCAATTTCCATCCTCGTATCAACTTGTTGGTCCTTTGATGATCCACTAGTTTACCAACCTACTAGCTCCTATGGGTGCTCTCCTTCCCCAAGGACCCTAATCCGTAATGGGGTTGTATCAAAGATAGTTCTCTAACAAGGTGTTTGAAGAATGAAGCCACTAATCTTGAAAAGAATCCCAAGTTCACAACTGTTAACGCTAAAGTTTTCTCTTGACTGTAAAAATAAGCAATGTCTAACACATATTAAATGATTAAAATGAATTTGGGTTTGGGTAGCTTAGGAATACCAAACTCAATTGTTAAATATTGGGTATGGAGTCAAACAAATTACAACAATCCACAGACCAAAGGTAATCAAGCTAGTTACCAAACAGGCTGAAATGCATTATGAAGGTGGAAGAAAAAGAGAAGACAAATATGAATAACATAGATAAACTATCCTAGATCAGCTCTAGATTTTCATAATACTAAATACTCAATAAACATAAATCCTTTCTGGAAATGGAATAAAAAATACTTGAATAAACACATAATTCATGGGCAATCACAATGAAACTTCACTGCTCAAGATTCCATAAGTCATGAACAATTATTGATCCTCAATAACTAGTTTTTCATTCAAGCAAGAAGATAAAAGAAGATAGAAAACAAAGAGGTTTATAGTATGGGAATAAAACCCTCAAGGGTCTCTGATAATGGCATATTACAATAGGGTTAATCCCAAAAACCCATACAAAATGAAAGAACTTTTAGTATTCTCACAACACTCTCCACCAGAAAGGAAGATACCCCCTTTATTACATTTGAGTTTTCCAATATATAGAAATGATACTACTAATTCCAGATTCAAAACTAGTGACTCGAAAAATCCTTAGGGCCAAGCATAGAAAATGGTTACAAAAGTATAGAATCTGATAACAAAAAGATAAGATTAAAATAAATAATAGATCCTATTTTCTTGGCCTTGTTTTGACTGATAGGTGGGATGGAAATGTGCCAATTGAATACCAAAAATTCTCCAAAATAAAAGCATCATCCTCGTTGTATGCATTGGGTTTTCATAGTCTTCAGAATTTCTGGAATTACATATTTCCTGCACATTCGACAGTGCAAATAATTTTTTCTACACAAGAGGCACTACTAGATATCTTATTCAATATCTTTTGCAGTTATTTTCACCAATTTTACTTGAATCTCCTTCCAAATTTGAACTTTCATTATATCTTGAAAGATACCCGAACTTATCTGAGCAAACTCAACCTACATTCTTCAAATTTCAATCTCAATGTCAATTCTTTATATGAAGACACCAATTCCCACATACTCTACAATTTGTGCATGAATTCGCTAGAATCATCAAACTCACCTGGGTGGTTCTTTGTGAACGTTCAAACTTGAGCACTTTCAATGATTTGCATTTGGGTACTCTTTGAGTGCTCTCAACATGCTCAATGCTCTTCATTTTTTACTTCGACACCTACGCCCTTTGAACAATGAGACACTCAAACCCTTATGAATGTGTTCATTTGGCAGTCGACAATGTGAGCATTTTGGCATTTGGACACTGATGTAGCATTTAAATTAACACTTGGGATTTTAACCTTGGACACCTACTTCGAGCACTTAACACTTATATTTAGTTGACTTATGTTGAAATTTGATGGCGCGTTTGATACCCTTAGCAGGCACTGACTTGTACACTTGGAGGCACTCAAATTTCGGCATCTGGATGCCCTGATGAAACCTATGAATGCTTTGGATACTAGATCTTGGGCTTGGGAACTTGGAAATATTGTGAGCACTCACTACTTAACATTTGTAACTTTTACCTGGCATTAAACATTTTCTTCTGGGTGAGCTTGGAGCTCTTCTCGTCAACATCCTTGCTGGCTTGCATTTAGTCAATTGTTTTCAACGTGAAGTGCATGACTTTGACCCATGAGTTCTCTCTTGGTGCTCGATTCTTATCTTGGTACTTGGACTTAGTGGTTTTTTGGTTACACTATCCTTGTGACTTAGCTCTCTATGCATATGTTTTTTGAGCTTCAATAAAACCATCATTTAGTAAAAATTTGATTTTTTTACCAAAACTTAATAATAGATGCTAAGTCAAAATTTTATATCAGATCGGTGTTAAATAAATTCTACTACTGGAACTTATACTTTCCCATAGAGAGTAAAAATTTTGAAATTACAATATAGGTGCTAAAACCTAGCTCCAACTAGGGACGAAGTCTTCCTTTCGAGGCTCCAAGAACCTGTTGACCATGTGCACTTTCCAAATTTTTGTTTCTAAGAATTTGTTCTGAATTCAACCTGAAACTGGAAACAAAATCTATAAAAAATAACTTGAATTTGCCTCAATAACCTTCCATTGGGATATGAAGTTTCATTTCTTCTAATCTACTGCACTGTAACGACCCCAACATTATGACTAGGAAGGCGAAGAACAAAAGGTAATTTTTTGGGGGGCATTTGGAAATTAACATCAACAATATAATTCATAGAATTGCATAATCTACGACATCATAAGTAAAATAATTTCAAGCTACTCATCATTGTGATCAATAACGAGGCAACCAACGCCTCAACATAAAATATAGTGACACTGAAACAAAAACAGTGACGCAACTCACCACATCACAATCAACTTGAAGCAACTTATAAACAACGATCAACCAAATACTACATATTAAAATGACTACCCGCCCAACCTACCCTGCATGGTTAGGACCTCCAGGACACATAAGCAATGCTCAAGCCCAGGATTCATCCGATTGGTTTTAACCATTTAAGGTCTCAAGGCTAGCGACTGTTCTAAGGAACAAGGAGGTGTCTACATCCCACTAACACAATCATGTTGAAAACCAACTATCTCAATCAATCAACATCATTACTGTTCATGGTGCAAGTGAATTTAATTACTAAATCCATCATATAACAACATAAGTTAAGGCGTAACTGTGATTAAACTTATTTTATTTTCATGGCGAAAAGCATACATCTATTTTATTTCAAGGCACGCGATTAATTAATTATTGAATTCAACAATAAATAAACATTATTTTCAAGTTGCCCGTGTGATCTAATTACCGAATGAAACATAAATCATCATCATTCAATGCGCACAATTAATCTAATCACTTAGGAAATCATACATCCACATAATTACAATGCGTGCGAGTAATCTAAAAGCGCAATCATTTATGCATCATTATTAGTCCATAGCGCAAAGCAATCAAATTACTAAATCATCAACATAAACCATGACGCAAGGGAAATCACCGATTTTATTTTCATGGCGCAAGGATAAGAAAATAACCTAATCAGTCTCACGTCCTATTAATTTCATGGTGCAACAAATTCTATTACAAACATACATCACATTCTTCAATGGCACAAGAGTAATTCTCATTTTAATTCAAGGTGCAAAAGAAATCTAATCTATTAATTTCAGGGCTCAAGAATCTAGTTACTCATCCATTTATTTCCACGCGCAAAGAAATCTAATCACATTAATTTCAGGGCGCAAGAGATTAATTACAAAGAAATCGCATGTCAAACTTATTTAAGGCACGCAAGTAAATTTAATTACTAAATTAATCATGCATCACGATTAGTTCAAGGCGCTAAAATAATTATCAATTAGTCAACCATCGGTTTATCGTGAACCAATAAAATAAAATAACTTAAACTCAGACCAAAAATCAACAATCAAGCGCAAGGTTGAGTAAGGAAGGTGAGAGAACAATAAAGGGTCATGAGGCCATAAGCACCACCTTGTGACAGATAAATATTATTCTAATCCTCATTAGTAAATTGCCAACGTTCCCATTAAGGCATAGCAATACTTATCAGTGCTTCAAGTCTCTAAAGAAAAACATCTATATAGTTAGCTCAACTATGCTCTCCTTCAATTAGGGGTCATTAAGAATGTAGGAACTTAATATCAAAGCGACTCTATTTAAAAATCTCATAAGAGATCTCTCGTTACAATGAGACATAAAATAAATTAGAAGTGGGCCACCATCCACAAGTAAGGTCCTAAGAGTAAAAAATTGCATAACTGAAACTTGAGGTTCCCATCCCTACTATAGCCTTCTTTTAGAGACTATAAACCTTTATCCCACTCAGCAAAAAAATTGTAGCTCTAATCTAAATTTTAATCAACAACTACATAGTAGGTGTGAGGGTAATAAGGAGACTCCTATTCAAAATCTACAAAGCCAAATTTTAAAACATGAAACCAATCGTTACATTCTAAGGCTAGGACTAAAAGGAGCTCCATCCAGGTAATAAATAATCATTGAGCAAAGAATTAGATCGCAGAGTTGGTAATCTCCCCATCAATGCATAGATTAAATGTTGGGTGTATTTTAAATAAATCGCAAAGGTTAAGAACTCAGAGATCTAAAAAAAACGCAGAGATTTGATGTTGTGCGTATTTTAAGGAAACGTAGAAGTTAAGAACTCAAAGATCCTAAAAAAAATGCAGAGATTAGATGATGGGCGTATTTTAAGGAAATCGCAGAGGTTAAGAACTCAAAGAGCTTAAAAAAATGCAGAGCTTAGATGATGGGCATGTTTGAAATAAATCGCAGAGGTTAAGAACTCAGAGATCTTAAAAAATTGCAGAGATTAGATTTTGGGTGTATTTTAAAGAAACGTAGAGGTTAAGAACTCATGGATCTTAAAAAAATGCAAAGATTAGATGCTGGGTGTATTTTAAAGAAACGTAGAGGTTAAGAACTCAGAGATCTAAAAAAAATGCAGAGATTAATGAAGGGGTTACAATGTTGGGTGTAATTAAAAACACAGAGGTGAATCAAATGGAAACACTAGGAATTAGAATGGATACCATGATGGGCGAATGATTTAAAATCACAAAGTTTGCAAGGTAAACGAAAGGAGGTTTTCCCCCAACACATAGGGTACGTTTAAATGAAAAAATCATAGATTTTGAAAGGTAAACTAAAGGAGGTTTTCCCCATAACACAAGGTACTCTTAAAGGCAAACAAATCGCAGAGTTTGCAAGGTAAACGAAAGGAGGTTTTCCCCCAACACACAGGGTACTTTTAAATGAAAAAGTCATAGAGTTTGCAAGGTAAATGAAAGGAGGTTTTCCCCAATACACCAGGTACTTTTAAATGCAAAAATCGTAGAGTTTACAAGGTAATCACAGAGACATAAAAGGGAAAATAAATGCCAGGGGACTCGTATTGTTGGGCGAATGACCAAGTAAACGATGGGAGAATTCCTCAAGCTTCAAATAAAATATGCATTATAAATATCAGTATAGTTAATGATGAACACCGAGAAAGGTTTTAAGGATCCATACTTATATTAAAAGAAATCAAGTACACATTAAAATTTTTAACACAATTTGACAATCTCAACATAAGTAGTGTAATCGAAGACGAGAATTCAAAGATGTTCTCATGCGCTTGCGCTCTGTCTAGCTCCCTGCTTGCTAACCATGGATACTTCACTGGTACCTCCCAGCCAACGCCAGGGTTACTCTTCTTCCCCCTTAGTCCCCCAAGCCGCAAAGGGGTCACGCACACACACAACCAGAATCCTCTAGCTCCTAGCTCACCTCGCAAGGTAGAGCCACCACTCTCTCTCAAGCTAGGTATCACAAATCTCACAAGTAAAACCAGTAAGAATTTATGCAGCATAACCTTAAGCATAACCAATGTGATCCATTACTCATCTTAGCCATTTGTTTTATAGAATTTCCTTAGTGACACCTTGCCATTTGCACATTTAATTCATTTTTTTAAAATTAATTAGGAATTATCCCCTCCATACACTTGTCACATGTTCCCTTAGTTGCACAAGTAAATCCACAATTTAATTTAATTAAAAGTCAATTTCCCTCACCCATCCTAAAAGAGATCCTAAAATCACTCCTAGTTGTCCCTTTATTCCCTTTATTTCCAATTAATGACCGACGCTTTTCTAAAATTGAGTTGAGTTAAAATAGGATGGTTCTCTAGTTAGACTAGTGTTAACTAGAATCTAGATACCTTTCTATGTTGTAACAACCCTCCTAGCTAAGGACAACTACTCTGTCAAACGGTGCAAATTTTTTTTTTGATTGATAAAGTGTGTGCGCACGTGTAGAAGAAACACCCCCTCGACTCTACGTCACCACTCGAACCAACAGGACGCAAGTAAGACGAACACAACAAGATGACCCGACATATCACAGTGACACAAGAAACAACACCCCTAGACATAAGGCATGCAACTAGCAGCTGTAAGCCGAACAGACACCAGGGGTTAGGCACAGTAAGGCCACAGAATGAAAGAATCCATGGTAGAGTCGCAGCAGTGGAACTGTGCCTTTAAACAGCCCGAGACTACTGATACGGCTCAGAGTGTGTCGCAAGAGTGGAACTGTGCCTTTAAACAGCCCGAGACTCTTGATACGGCACTGGATTCCTTCCACCGGATTTGCACACAGACATAAATACTAAGCTACAAGAGGAGTCTATATCCCGCCCGACACGGACAGCCTACGCAATAGAAAACCACCAAGTACTACAAGATCAGGGACAACATGACCTCTATGGGAGACGCAAGTCAGGAGGACTCCAATCGACCATTCATTCTTGGGACCCGAAGACATCCACCAGACCAATAACTCCATTAATTATCATAGGTACCAAATGCTCATCACGGACACTTCGATTAATCCAAGGTTGACATTGCGATTCTGCCGTCATTATTAACGTTGCAATAAAAACGAAAATTATTAATGCATTTAGACAGTTTCGCCATTGCAATTAGGCCATATTATTATCGCGGTTTTAAGCTTCAACCCTAGCATTCAATTTAACGATAATAGCATTAAATAGACAAGTTAGCATAGCAGTTTGAGCATCATCTTCACATGGTAAATTTTAACAATATCAACACTAAATTAACAAGGTTAACATGGTAGCTTACGCACCGTTAATTACATTCGTTTAAACCTCAATAGCATAAATTAAACAAGGTTCTTCATGGCAGCTTACGCAACATCATTATATCACATTCTAAACCATAATAACTTTAAATAAAACAAGTTCATCATGGAAGCTTACACAACATCATTATTGCATCCTAAACAATGATAGCATTCAATTAAGCAAGGTTCATCATGAATAGATCAATTAAACAATGATAACATAGCGAGTCACCCATCATCATTAACCTTAAAACAATACTATCATTGCAATTTAAACATCATCATGAGCACTTCCGGTTAACAATATTCACATTGCAATTCAACCTCATCAGTAACATTCATTTAAAACAATATTTTAGTGCAATCTAAACCAGTAATACTATGGCAAGTAAGCATTTTTAATATTGAAAAATTTACCCTCATCATTGCCCTGGCTATTTAAGGCATCCTTATTATTGAAAATACCAAGACAATCAAACAATATTGATATTGCGAATAAAGCAGTTACCCTTAATGCAATATATACAAGTATTCCTTTGCAAATTAAACTATTAATTCCATTACATCATAACACATAGTTTAAATAAAAACGCAACTATTTATCTCGATTTATATCCCCCAACCACAAAAGGTAACACGTTTAACCAACAATTAATCTACAACCTTAGGCATCACAGTAATTAGGGTTTGTCCCAACATCCAATACCAAAATTCCCAAAAATCAAAAAGCAAGTGCCATATCCCCTTCCGGCTTCCCATGATGAGTCGATGTCACCCATTCACAACATGAATATTTTAAGCCTGTTTACTTCCTAACTCAATTTGATAAAAACCCTTAACCTGCAACCAATTTGACTAAATAATAAACTATATGTTTCGATAGAAATATAAGGTTGCTCATTAATAAATCCGGTGGCAACAATATTAAATGATACGTTTTTTTTTTTGTTTTAGCTGGACCTTCCTCCGCGTTTAGGGTTGCAAATCATAAATGCCAGTACAACATAAAAATAGGCCACCTTGCGCCACACTGTCCCCAAACCATACTAACACGGCAATTTGATAGGGCGTGTCATATGGCAGGTTAGGGTTGCCCCCGGATGGGTCATTATTCATATAGCATATCGTTTACTATGCCGTAAAATTACCATGAGAACCCTAACCTTCATTGCTTTTCAATAACCACAAATAAACATTGAACCATTTACGCAAGCTGGGCTATTGTCAATTACTAACTAATTAAATAAATGATGATAATGAATTTTTATAAATCTTAAGGTAAATTGCCCTTATCAAAGAAGGAAGACGGCTGATCAAATTCAATAAGAGCCATTATCTCTTCTAAAAACCTGGAGAAACGTAATTAAATCATTGTAATGCCCTTTTTCTTTTTACAGGGTCCGTTAGGGTTCTGTTTAGTAACAGGTCGAGAATGTCACCAGGAGGTGTGTATGGGCGTTTACCGGCAGCTAGTTAGAGGCGGTGCTGGTGTTATTTAATTCATGGATAGAATTCGAGTGATACGGAAATCCATAAAATAGTACAGGGCGCCTAAGGAAAGGTAAAAAGTCCAGGTACGCACCAGAAAGGTAAAAGCATCTATTTGAGTTAATTAAATTAAGGAATAACGGCTTGACGCAAAAACCCAGGCTTAACCCATGACAGCAGAAGTAGAAAGGTAAACCCTTCAAATCCAATCTAAGGAAGCAACCGAAAAACAGTTAATCGATACAGGAAGAGGAGTAAAGAGCAATATCACGCATGCATCCCTCTTATATTAACAAGGCACGTGCATCAAGGAGGGCGCACTGCCCAAAGGCGGTCTCGCCGATCTGTTCGTCCCACGAGGAAGGACGGAGGGAAGGAATAACGGATTAGCGTGGAGAAGGCAAGGAAATTGCAGAGACTCCTTTATAATGCAACCCTCTTAACTTGACGCGCAACTGTTGAGGCTTTTTGGTAGATCCACCTTACCCAACCTCTTCGGCAACAACCTTCAGGCAGGATATTACTGAGGGGAGATATGATCTGACAAAATCGCCTTAATCAACATTCTTGGTTACTATCATTGATATATTGTTTTTCAGGGCGCGGGCATCAACCTCAACAAGGCATGCTCGGGACCACAGGTTCGATCAGGGCGACATAGATGGAGGTGGCGGTGGTGGGAAGGGTGTGCATGCCTCCAGAACAACGCCTCCTCACGCGCAGGCACCCACCCAGCGAGGAGAACGATGCGCTGGCCCAACCATACACAACAGTCGATTAAATCTCAGAACAGCTCGACTGGTGCGTAGAGCTGGCGCGAAAACATTTGCAAAGCGACTGGTTTAGGTTAAAATCCTGTAAGATACAGGTTTAACCGGTACACAAGTTTTCCACGACAGTTTCTAGAGCTGGAGGGACTCTGGAATAACCCCTGAACGACGTCCTGGAGTTGATATAACATTGTTTTTATAATATGATCCAAATGAGAGCAATACTAGCCCTTACCTAAGGTTTATTTTAGCAAAAACTATATGATAAAAAAAAAACGCCGACAGTAATAATTTTACCGCCCCTAAAAGGGTGAGAACGCGGACCAGCAAGGAGTTAATGCCCAGAAAATTGAGGATTCAAAAATGGCGGAGGATGCATACATGTAATATACAGTCAGGAAATAAATCACGCCCCAGTCAGAGAGAAGGCCCGTTGGAATTTGGCACCCGGTATATAAAACGCCCAAATTTAAAGGCAAAGAAACCACTGTAACTGCCCACTGTAACATATATATAAACCTACTGAAAGAAGAAAACAAAAACTTCCCACGGCATAAGAACGAATAGCATCACCCCCAACAAATTTACCTGAACCCTCAACTACAATGTCTACAACGAAGAGCTTCTAAAGTACCCCCTTTTTTTACAGAGTATGAAGGACGAAGAAACAATAGTCCACATCAATACAACCAATAATCACAACAGTAAATCACTTATGCATTCTACTCTACTGGTTCAGGAACATACCTTGGCCTTATTCGCTC
>ML783080.1:620001-634131 GCA_009831015.1 Picea engelmannii | reverse complement strand
GATTTACTTGTGCAACTAAGGGAACATGTGACAAGTGTATGGAGGGGATAATTCCTAATTAATTTTAAAAAAATGAATTAAATGTGCAAATGGCAAGGTGTCACTAAGGAAATTCTATAAAACAAATGGCTAAGATGAGTAATGGATCACATTGGTTATGCTTAAGGTTATGCTGCATAAATTCTTACTGGTTTTACTTGTGAGATTTGTGATACCTAGCTTGAGAGAGAGTGGTGGCTCTACCTTGCGAGGTGAGCTAGGAGCTAGAGGATTCTGGTTGTGTGTGTGCGTGACCCCTTTGCGGCTTGGGGGACTAAGGGGGAAGAAGAGTAACCCTGGCGTTGGCTGGGAGGTACCAGTGAAGTATCCATGGTTAGCAAGCAGGGAGCTAGACAGAGCGCAAGCGCATGAGAACATCTTTGAATTCTCGTCTTCGATTACACTACTTATGTTGAGATTGTCAAATTGTGTTAAAAATTTTAATGTGTACTTGATTTCTTTTAATATAAGTATGGATCCTTAAAACCTTTCTCGGTGTTCATCATTAACTATACTGATATTTATAATGCATATTTTATTTGAAGCTTGAGGAATTCTCCCATCGTTTACTTGGTCATTCGCCCAACAATACGAGTCCCCTGGCATTTATTTTCCCTTTTATGTCTCTGTGATTACCTTGTAAACTCTACGATTTTTGCATTTAAAAGTACCTGGTGTATTGGGGAAAACCTCCTTTCATTTACCTTGCAAACTCTATGACTTTTTCATTTAAAAGTACCCTGTGTGTTGGGGGAAAACCTCCTTTCGTTTACCTTGCAAACTCTGCGATTTGTTTGCCTTTAAGAGTACCTTGTGTTATGGGGAAAACCTCCTTTAGTTTACCTTTCAAAATCTATGATTTTTTCATTTAAACGTACCCTATGTGTTGGGGGAAAACCTCCTTTCGTTTACCTTGCAAACTTTGTGATTTTAAATCATTCGCCCATCATGGTATCCATTCTAATTCCTAGTGTTTCCATTTGATTCACCTCTGTGTTTTTAATTACACCCAACATTGTAACCCCTTCATTAATCTCTGCATTTTTTTTAGATCTCTGAGTTCTTAACCTCTACGTTTCTTTAAAATACACCCAGCATCTAATCTTTGCATTTTTTTAAGATCCATGAGTTCTTAACCTCTACGTTTCTTTAAAATACACCCAAAATCTAATCTCTGCAATTTTTTAAGATCTCTGAGTTCTTAACCTCTGCGATTTATTTCAAACATGCCCATCATCTAAGCTCTGCATTTTTTTAAGCTCTTTGAGTTCTTAACCTCTGCGATTTCCTTAAAATACGCCCATCATCTAATCTCTGCATTTTTTTTAGGATCTTTGAGTTCTTAACTTCTACGTTTCCTTAAAATACGCACAACATCAAATCTCTGCGTTTTTTTTAGATCTCTGAGTTCTTAACCTTTGCGATTTATTTAAAATACACCCAACATTTAATCTATGCATTGATGGGGAGATTACCAACTCTGCGATCTAATTCTTTGCTCAATGATTATTTATTACCTGGATGGAGCTCCTTTTAGTCCTAGCCTTAGAATGTAACGATTGGTTTCATGTTTTAAAATTTGGCTTTGTAGATTTTGAATAGGAGTCTCCTTATTACCCTCACACCTACTATGTAGTTGTTGATTAAAATTTAGATTAGAGCTACAATTTTTTTGCTGAGTGGGATAAAGGTTTATAGTCTCTAAAAGAAGGCTATAGTAGGGATGGGAACCTCAAGTTTCAGTTATGCAATTTTTTACTCTTAGGACCTTACTTGTGGATGGTGGCCCACTTCTAATTTATTTTATGTCTCATTGTAACGAGAGATCTCTTATGAGATTTTTAAATAGAGTCGCTTTGATATTAAGTTCCTACATTCTTAATGACCCCTAATTGAAGGAGAGCATAGTTGAGCTAACTATATAGATGTTTTTCTTTAGAGACTTGAAGCACTGATAAGTATTGCTATGCCTTAATGGGAACGTTGGCAATTTACTAATGAGGATTAGAATAATATTTATCTGTCACAAGGTGGTGCTTATGGCCTCATGACCCTTTATTGTTCTCTCACCTTCCTTACTCAACCTTGCGCTTGATTGTTGATTTTTGGTCTGAGTTTAAGTTATTTTATTTTATTGGTTCACGATAAACCGATGGTTGACTAATTGATAATTATTTTAGCGCCTTGAACTAATCGTGATGCATGATTAATTTAGTAATTAAATTTACTTGCGTGCCTTAAATAAGTTTGACATGCGATTTCTTTGTAATTAATCTCTTGCGCCCTGAAATTAATGTGATTAGATTTCTTTGCGCGTGGAAATAAATGGATGAGTAACTAGATTCTTGAGCCCTGAAATTAATAGATTAGATTTCTTTTGCACCTTGAATTAAAATGAGAATTACTCTTGTGCCATTGAAGAATGTGATGTATGTTTGTAATAGAATTTGTTGCACCATGAAATTAATAGGACGTGAGACTGATTAGGTTATTTTCTTATCCTTGCGCCATGAAAATAAAATCGGTGATTTCCCTTGCGTCATGGTTTATGTTGATGATTTAGTAATTTGATTGCTTTGCGCTATGGACTAATAATGATGCATAAATGATTGCGCTTTTAGATTACTCGCACGCATTGTAATTATGTGGATGTATGATTTCCTAAGTGATTAGATTAATTGTGCGCATTGAATGATGATGATTTATGTTTCATTCGGTAATTAGATCACACGGGCAACTTGAAAATAATGTTTATTTATTGTTGAATTCAATAATTAATTAATCGCGTGCCTTGAAATAAAATAGATGTATGCTTTTCGCCATGAAAATAAAATAAGTTTAATCACAGTTACGCCTTAACTTATGTTGTTATATGATGGATTTAGTAATTAAATTCACTTGCACCATGAACAGTAATGATGTTGATTGATTGAGATAGTTGGTTTTCAACATGATTGTGTTAGTGGGATGTAGACACCTCCTTGTTCCTTAGAACAGTCGCTAGCCTTGAGACCTTAAATGGTTAAAACCAATCGGATGAATCCTGGGCTTGAGCATTGCTTATGTGTCCTGGAGGTCCTAACCATGCAGGGTAGGTTGGGCGGGTAGTCATTTTAATATGTAGTATTTGGTTGATCGTTGTTTATAAGTTGCTTCAAGTTGATTGTGATGTGGTGAGTTGCGTCACTGTTTTTGTTTCAGTGTCACTATATTTTATGTTGAGGCGTTGGTTGCCTCGTTATTGATCACAATGATGAGTAGCTTGAAATTATTTTACTTATGATGTCGTAGATTATGCAATTCTATGAATTATATTGTTGATGTTAATTTCCAAATGCCCCCCAAAAAATTACCTTTTGTTCTTCGCCTTCCTAGTCATAATGTTGGGGTCGTTACAGTGCAGTAGATTAGAAGAAATGAAACTTCATATCCCAATGGAAGGTTATTGAGGCAAATTCAAGTTATTTTTTATAGATTTTGTTTCCAGTTTCAGGTTGAATTCAGAACAAATTCTTAGAAACAAAAATTTGGAAAGTGCACATGGTCAACAGGTTCTTGGAGCCTCGAAAGGAAGACTTCGTCCCTAGTTGGAGCTAGGTTTTAGCACCTATATTGTAATTTCAAAATTTTTACTCTCTATGGGAAAGTATAAGTTCCAGTAGTAGAATTTATTTAACACCGATCTGATATAAAATTTTGACTTAGCATCTATTATTAAGTTTTGGTAAAAAAATCAAATTTTTACTAAATGATGGTTTTATTGAAGCTCAAAAAACATATGCATAGAGAGCTAAGTCACAAGGATAGTGTAACCAAAAAACCACTAAGTCCAAGTACCAAGATAAGAATCGAGCACCAAGAGAGAACTCATGGGTCAAAGTCATGCACTTCACGTTGAAAACAATTGACTAAATGCAAGCCAGCAAGGATGTTGACGAGAAGAGCTCCAAGCTCACCCAGAAGAAAATGTTTAATGCCAGGTAAAAGTTACAAATGTTAAGTAGTGAGTGCTCACAATATTTCCAAGTTCCCAAGCCCAAGATCTAGTATCCAAAGCATTCATAGGTTTCATCAGGGCATCCAGATGCCGAAATTTGAGTGCCTCCAAGTGTACAAGTCAGTGCCTGCTAAGGGTATCAAACGCGCCATCAAATTTCAACATAAGTCAACTAAATATAAGTGTTAAGTGCTCGAAGTAGGTGTCCAAGGTTAAAATCCCAAGTGTTAATTTAAATGCTACATCAGTGTCCAAATGCCAAAATGCTCACATTGTCGACTGCCAAATGAACACATTCATAAGGGTTTGAGTGTCTCATTGTTCAAAGGGCGTAGGTGTCGAAGTAAAAAATGAAGAGCATTGAGCATGTTGAGAGCACTCAAAGAGTACCCAAATGCAAATCATTGAAAGTGCTCAAGTTTGAACGTTCACAAAGAACCACCCAGGTGAGTTTGATGATTCTAGCGAATTCATGCACAAATTGTAGAGTATGTGGGAATTGGTGTCTTCATATAAAGAATTGACATTGAGATTGAAATTTGAAGAATGTAGGTTGAGTTTGCTCAGATAAGTTCGGGTATCTTTCAAGATATAATGAAAGTTCAAATTTGGAAGGAGATTCAAGTAAAATTGGTGAAAATAACTGCAAAAGATATTGAATAAGATATCTAGTAGTGCCTCTTGTGTAGAAAAAATTATTTGCACTGTCGAATGTGCAGGAAATATGTAATTCCAGAAATTCTGAAGACTATGAAAACCCAATGCATACAACGAGGATGATGCTTTTATTTTGGAGAATTTTTGGTATTCAATTGGCACATTTCCATCCCACCTATCAGTCAAAACAAGGCCAAGAAAATAGGATCTATTATTTATTTTAATCTTATCTTTTTGTTATCAGATTCTATACTTTTGTAACCATTTTCTATGCTTGGCCCTAAGGATTTTTCGAGTCACTAGTTTTGAATCTGGAATTAGTAGTATCATTTCTATATATTGGAAAACTCAAATGTAATAAAGGGGGTATCTTCCTTTCTGGTGGAGAGTGTTGTGAGAATACTAAAAGTTCTTTCATTTTGTATGGGTTTTTGGGATTAACCCTATTGTAATATGCCATTATCAGAGACCCTTGAGGGTTTTATTCCCATACTATAAACCTCTTTGTTTTCTATCTTCTTTTATCTTCTTGCTTGAATGAAAAACTAGTTATTGAGGATCAATAATTGTTCATGACTTATGGAATCTTGAGCAGTGAAGTTTCATTGTGATTGCCCATGAATTATGTGTTTATTCAAGTATTTTTTATTCCATTTCCAGAAAGGATTTATGTTTATTGAGTATTTAGTATTATGAAAATCTAGAGCTGATCTAGGATAGTTTATCTATGTTATTCATATTTGTCTTCTCTTTTTCTTCCACCTTCATAATGCATTTCAGCCTGTTTGGTAACTAGCTTGATTACCTTTGGTCTGTGGATTGTTGTAATTTGTTTGACTCCATACCCAATATTTAACAATTGAGTTTGGTATTCCTAAGCTACCCAAACCCAAATTCATTTTAATCATTTAATATGTGTTAGACATTGCTTATTTTTACAGTCAAGAGAAAACTTTAGCGTTAACAGTTGTGAACTTGGGATTCTTTTCAAGATTAGTGGCTTCATTCTTCAAACACCTTGTTAGAGAACTATCTTTGATACAACCCCATTACGGATTAGGGTCCTTGGGGAAGGAGAGCACCCATAGGAGCTAGTAGGTTGGTAAACTAGTGGATCATCAAAGGACCAACAAGTTGATACGAGGATGGAAATTGGACTTGCAATTTCAAGAATTGACAAATCGAAAACAAGTATATGGTAATTCTTGTAAATTTTGTATATGATTATTTATTTTTCAATTGATCAATTGTATAAATCAATTGCTATGTTGGCATGGGAAACTACACTTGAGATTGTAAATTGTTTTTTTTTTAATATTAAATATTGTGTTTATAGTAATTATTGCATTTAGTTTCCAATAAATATATTTAAAACCCTTGGTATATTGTGTTTGTTTCCAAAATAAAATATGTAAATACACGACACTCATTTCCATAAATTACAGATACACCGCATTGCATTCAACCTAACATTTTCATCGCATGAGTTTCATAAATTATGTTTATCTTCCAATGCTTAATCGGTCGTTTATAATTTTGGAATCAAGAGTGAATGGTCACCATATTCATTGAACATGCATATTTGTATAATTTCTTCACGTGATATTGTTTATATAGATTGAGTAATCTTTAAATCTATTGACATTGTTACTTCAAATTGGGATAATGATCCTGCATGCAATTCTAAGTAATCCTGCTAAAGTCTTGGTTAATGTGGGATGCAACAACTTAGGATTGAAAGGAAATTAAATAATTGATATGAAGTTTCAGCGATTTTATTCATAAATTAAATTAAATTAAATAATATATGCAAAGTCATAGCGGTCAAGGATAGGTTACACCGAGAATTTTATGCCTACCTTTTTGCAGTGTACTACCTTATATGATTATAAACTTCTAATTAAAATTTGATGTACTGATTCGTTACCACATTGTAGATATTTATGCTACATAATTATATTCTATCAGTTATATTTGTACATATAAAACTAAAGTCACAATTATTAATACAATATAAGTTGCATGGACAAGGATTCCATTGCCATTCAAGCGATGGAAACAACTTATGCAAGGAACTCCAAAGCACAACCTACCAGATTCATGAATATAATAGAGGAAATCCTAGAAGCAAAGCTTCCTCCAACTTCATCCAGGCACAATGCCCTTTCTCTAGCCGATAATGTGTTGGTTGGTCAATTTATGAGGATATGGCCTTCCCCTCAGATGGTGGTTGCATGGGTTTAGAAATCTTGGAAACCCCTTATTAAAGGGAAATTCCATCATTTTTTTTACATGTGGATTTTTTTTCCTTCTTGTTCGAATTCAAAGAAGATAGAGAATTGATATTCCACATTGATCCATATTTTATGGGAGCAAGAGGATTGTATTTGAACAGATGGTCGTGCGATTTTAACCAAGAAAATGATATACCCTCAACCATTCTAGTATGGGTGAGGCTCCCGCATTTACCATTTCATTGCTAGAGTGATGATGGTTTGATATGCATTGGAAACAGTATGGGGAAGTACATTGATAGAATAGAGCCAAGAGAAAACATGTTCTCTTGTGCTAGGATATGTGTGGAGGTAGACCTAGAAAAATGGCTTCCTGAGAAAGTGATTATTTTCTTGCATAATTAGAAACACATGTAACAATCGGATTACGAGCAAATCCCTTTCAAATGTAAATCGTTCCATGAGCATAGACAATTTTCCAAATATTGTAAGAAATATGGAGGAATTAAATTCTTCAATGGATCTACTTCTAATCCCCACAGTCCTTCAATCATACTTATGGGGTCTTTCTTTTGGAGAACAATAGTTTTAGTGCTCTAGTGGATGGTGCACTGGATTCTCCTAGGGATTTAAATAAGGGGAATAATGAGATGCATGCATGGGGAGTCCCCTTTAGTCCAAAAATCCTCACATGGATCACTGAGGGATGAGTCTTAAAAGATAGAAGAGATTCAAGTCTAAAAGGAGGGAAATGAAGACCAAAGGGATGGCATGGTCGAAGGGAGACAAATGATAATACTATTGGAAGAAATAAAGAACTTCAAGGATGTAGAAGTTTCCTTTCTCGAGTCAAAATGCAAGGAAATGGAATCTCTAGTCTCCATAGATGATGAGGAAGTGGATAGGGAATTTGAGGAGCACTTTCCAAGGCCTTCAGGGAGAAAGGATACCAAGGTTAAAAGGGAAGAACAAGCCAACAAATAAATAATGATGGGCTCTTAACAAACCTTGACGAAAATGATGGGAAATCATTAGAATCCTCTTAAAACTCCTAGAAGTAGTATTCCCACAAAGGGGGGCTCCTCTAAACCCCTTAAATAATGTTAATAGTCTCCTAAAATTGCATGGGGTTGGGCACTTACCCCAAAGTAATTGCAATAAAATATTTGATAAAAGTAGAAAAACCAATTGCTATCCTGCTCCATGAGACAAAGATGCAAACAACCGAGAAAATAAAAATTGGAAAGCGTATTTGGAGAAATATTGGAGGGATAACAGAAAATTCGTGAGGAGAATTTGGAGGTTTATGCACATTGTGGAATGAACAAGAGGTAAGTTTGGAACTTGATTATCAAACCCCAAATTGGATTCTAACCCAATTTAGAATAATAAAAAGTGGTCAAATTATCTATATATATATATATATATATTCTTGTCAACTATATGGAAATAGAGGCTTGTTGGAGATCCATTCTTAATTTGAAAGAAACGGAAATGGCTAAGAATTACATATTAGATGGGGATTTCATGTCACAATCTCGAGCTCGAAAAAAAGGGGAGGAAGCATCATCCGGTATCCCTTTAGGGAGAGGATGGAAGAGTTGATAAATCATTGGGATCTTAGTGTAGATATTAAACCGATAAGAGTTATATTGACATGGTTCAATAAAAGAATCGAAAATGGGCACATTGCGGAAAGATTAGACCGCTTCTTAGTGCATAGTAGTCTCATTTTTCTGATCAACCTATGAAGTCCAAAATTCTTCCGACAAGTACTTTGGATCATAAGTCAATCTCAATAATTATGTGGGAAAATATGGATTATGGAACGCTATCGTTCATGCATAACCCTCTATGGATTTAGATTGAAAAGGAGGTGGAAGTTCTTAAACAGGTGTAGAAAACATGAATCTCGGGTACCCCAAATTATATTTGGGAGAAAAATCTTAAAATGGTCAAGGGGGAACTAAAGGATTGGGACAAATCCAACTTCTTTTCCCCAACCACTAAAAAGGAAAAAATAAGATCCCAACTTGAAAAATTGAAAAATGAAATGGAGCACATAGAAACACCCCCCAAGTTCAAGAAGAGGAATCGAAATTGTAGTTGCAACTGAATAGGGCAATGAAACTAGAAAAATAGTAGCACAACATTTAAACTTTCACAACTTGTGGATAAAGGCAAGTGATGGAAACACTAGCTTATTCCACAATAAAACCAATGAAATATTTTCGAGGAATAATGTTAGGGAGATAAATATGGAAGATGGCACCAAAATTATAGAGTATGAGGAAATAAAAGAGGTAGCAAAGTGACATTTCCAAAATCTTATACTCAGTAATAAGAGCCTATCATTAAAAATGTGGAAGAGATGCTCATACATTTTTTGAAATTGATTATAAATGAGGAGAACATGAATATTTCAAGACTGATTGAGGATGTAGAAGTTAGAAGGACATTTTGGGGCTTGGAACTGGACAAATATCCAAGCCCAGATGAGTTCCCTATCTCTTTATTTTGGAACTTTTGGGACCTCATTAAGCAAGATCTTTACAGAATGCTAAAGTATGCTCAGAAATCCTCTAAGCTAGGGGGAATATTGATTCCTCCTTTCAATCCCTTATCCCGAAGGAATTCAATCCTTCATCCTTTGCTATATTTAAACCAATCTCCTTATGTGATGCTTCCTATAAGAATATGACCAAGATCATTTCTCTCAGATTAAGAAATTTTATTCCCAAGATTATCTTTGCTAACCAAAGTGGTTTTTTGATGCACCAACAAATTTTTGATAATATTTTATTAGTGCAAGAGGCCATTCACTCCACAATAGGACAAGTACTAATGAAAAAAGTGAGTCATTGCACATTATTGTCAAGTATTTTTTGAAAATGGGTCATTTATTTCATGGAGTGAAACCCTTCGTCAACTAGTGATCATAAATACATTATTGTGGTAATTGATTACTTCATGAAATGGGTTTAAGCCATGATGAATTTCAATAACATTTCCACTACTACATCTCATTTTCTTCAATCATTTCATTAATTTCTTCGGTGTCCCCAAACAATTGGTTTTTGACCATGGTTGTCATTTTAAAGATGAAAATTGGTGCTAAATAGCTTCATCGTTAGGTTTTTGGCATCAATATTCATTCTCTTATTATCCGCAAAGGAATGGCCAAGTTGAGGCAATCAATAAAATCCTTAAAACCATGCTTCAACAGACTGTGAATAAGTACAAGACCAACTACCATCACATATTATTCCCAACATTATGGGCATATAGGACTTCTACTAAAACTGCCACCAAGTTTACTCCATTTCATCTTGTTCATAGTGAGGAGGTAACTTTATTGATCGAGTGTCAAATCACCTCCCTTCATTTACCTGTTGAACTCCTCCATTATACCACTCCCTTAGAAAAAATAGTATTAACTTTGTAATGCACCAATGAAAATCATTGTATCACCTTGCTAACAATTAAGTAGTTGAGAAGCATTATAAGGCTCAATATGACTGGAAGATTCACCCTCATGTCTTCCACAAAGGGGATATATTCATTGTGTATAACCAATATCATGATATCTTAGTTCAAGGAAAGTTTAAATCATTATGGCATGGACCTTACATTGTCAAATAATGTCTAGGAAAGGGGGCATATTTACTAGTAGGGATAGAAGGGGAAATTATCCCTAACCCTTGCAATGTGCTATACATAAATAAGTTTTACCCTTGATCCTTTTATTTAGAGTGTGATTTCATATTATATATATTATATATGTTTTCACATCCCATTTATAGTTTTTGCATCTCATACATTGTCTTATTGTGCCATTTAGATGGACACCTCATCTTGTTGCTACATCGGTTACACCAATGGTGCAAGTTGTTATATGTAGAATCTTGCCTTGGTAGTTTAAGCCATTTTTACTCCTTAGAATTCCCTTTTCCACTTTAGTGTCATTTTCATTGGATCTACCACCAATAACCAAGAAAAATACGACATAGTGATTGGTTTGTTTGTTGATACCCTTATGTATCACATATGCCACCTTCATTTTTGTCTTGACTCCTAACTCCTAATCATGTAATTGAATAGTTTCATCATGTATGCAACCTTTTAATTTTAATAAAATATTTATGAGTTAAACTTTTGGTGAAATCATTTGAATCATTTTCATTTATCCATGTTCCCATAAGCCAAAATAATTTCATAGATAACATTGAAAACAACATTATATATTAGCATTGAGTACATGCATACATAAGAAGATAATTTTTTCATTCATATCTAATCTACCATGCATCATCATATGTAATTACAAAATAGCATTGTACATTCATGCTTGCATCATACATATAATTTCAAAAACTACATCCATAGTGCATATGTATATATCCATATATCTATCATCAAAAAAAAAAAAAAAAAATTCATCGTAGAGTCCATCACTCTAAAAATATTCCATGCCCACCACATGCTACATAAACAAAGTAGGGGGAATGGTGCCCATATATCCCTAATTAATCACTCCCCATCACCATTAGATCGAGGGTCACAAGCCAAGGGTAGCATGTCCCCCTTGGACAAATATCTGATGCATCAATGTCCAACTAGTCTAGTCAATGTCATATACTCTCCATCATTTGATTCTGTAATGTGTCAAGGTCAACCCTTTTCCTCGGTCCCAACGACCCTAGGTCACTATGCTCAACCCACCCTCGACAATATGCTTGGTTAGTTGGTATTATCAAATGATATCTACAAACGCATATAGTAGACTATCAATATCATATATCGAAACATTCTACTATATGTAATCAAAACAAATACAAAAAAACATGTCATCTAGGCTCTAGGCCCATCTATGTGGTAAGGGAAGCTTTAGATTACCTTGGTAATTCATACCCTTATATGGGTAATCTTCAATGTGAACCAATAGTTGGTCCCAATGTGCAAATAAATATGGGTGAAACACATTCCCCTAGCCCCCACCCCCTCCCTATCTCAATAGCCACTACCAATGGTGCATCATTGGCTTTCGAAGACCTCCATATTATATACATGCATGGGGATGAGGGGTAGGAATATTCTCAAATAATAATGCACAAATCAATGTACCAAAAGAAAAAATAACTCTTGTTTCTCTACAATACGAAGTCAAATAGAACCTCAAGGCCATTAATAACATATGGGATGACCCATAATAATTCCTAAAAAGAACACTCTCAATGAGCATCATCAAACCCCCTATTACCTTGTGATGATCATGAGTCCACACTATGTGAACCAATGCCACTACAATGGCTCATGTCTCCATTTACCCCATATTTGATATATGGATTGCACCATTCTTTACCTTTGCATTTTGACTACTATGGGCCTCCACCGGTTCTTCTAACATCCTCCCATGAGGAAGAATCAACTGAGTGTCTCTGGATACCCCCATCATAGGTAGTCTAGTGAGAAAATAGATATCCTAGAGAGTAAACTCTATTGAATCTCCCTAAACCATTAATACTCCCATCTATGGATCTCGATACTCAATATTCCAAGAGAGGTTCCCATCCCCAACTCCCATTAATGGATTCTCAATATACTTGAGTAATCCATATCGAGCCAAGTCCCCTCACAGAATTTTGTTTCCATTGACATAATTCCAAATGTATTGAAACTATCACTCGTGCCAGAGAACTCTAAATTTGGCCATTGTTATCACCTCAATTTCACTCACAAGAAACTAGTCGATTTTCTAAAGACATCATCAATTGAAAAGAATAAAACATAAAAAGGTTACTTCATGGATAACTTACATCACCTAAAAAGAGCAAGGAAAAAAAATTCAATATGTTTTTTCATAGACTTGCATGAATTTCTTTCACGGGCACTCACACAACTTGCATGTATTTTTCTTGTTTATGATGATTGTGAGGATGAGATAACTCCACTTATTAGTTATAAATACCAACTTTCATTTCAATTGAGGCCTGTTACGAAGTATTATGCAGGATCCATCATTCATGAGGATTATGAGTAACCTTCATTGAAAATCCTTGAAGAGAGTGGATGTTAAGCCCTAATATTGGCTCATTACCCCTTAATTGGGGCATATTAGATTAGTAATGTTATTTATTACCCCTTAATTGGGGCATAATAGATTAGTAATGTTATTTTATTTATGTCGGCTTTAGGACATTAGTTGTAATTATACCTCCTAGTATCCTATATATACCAAGGATACATTTTCATTTTGAATCATCTTGTACTTGAACATTTAAGTGGGGTAAAAGGAGGTTTCCCCCTCGAAGAGGCTTATTATCAAAAATTATCTCTTTTTCAAGGCGTTGAGTACTTTTCCTGAGTTTTTTCTATGATATATTGATGTTTGGTTCTTAACATATGGTATCAGAGCTCAAGGTCTTGGGGTTTCGCTGCCACATCCAAGACACCGTGGAATTTTCACTATAACTTTTTTTCTACAACGTTTCAGAAGGAACGGCTTGGAGGATATTTAGTAGACAGATCAAGGTACGTTGGGTTCAAAATTCATCTCCTTAGGAATTATACTTTCGGATATACATCCTTTACAAGATAGGGTTCTGGAATCATCCTGAAATGAATCATTGTGGACTTTTCGCTATAAAAACATTTCTGTAACATTTCAGACCCTAAAATCCAGAGGTCCTTTACAGAAATTAGTAATGTATCTGTGGTAAAACTTTCATCTTCTGGGTCATCTTAAATTTGTAGATACACCCTGTGTAAGATAGGGTATCTGACTAGTCCTATTGACTAGTCTCAAGAAGGTGTTTCAGGTAAAATAATCATAACTTCTTCCTAGTGTATCCAAATTGCGTGGGACTGGTTGCATTGGATCATGGACAATCTGTAGTATTTTGGGTGCGAGTTTCAGAATTTTATATCAATTATTTTGTGTGGGGCACACTATACAAGTGAGATCTCCTGGAAAGGCAAAAAATCTGCAAGTTGTGGGGAAGTTACCATAAATTCCACTTGGCACATCCAATTTTGATCAGACACGTGGCATTGCAGAGAAGAAATATTAGAGAAATACATAAGAGAAAGTTTCATACCCAGAAGGGCCAAAAATTGGGAGATACAACAGAAGAAATATTGTCTAGCAGAACCACCTCAAAATCAAGGTTCAAAAGTGATACTTGGCCAACATGCCACCCAAAA
>ML783080.1:602924-615463 GCA_009831015.1 Picea engelmannii | reverse complement strand
TTGGCTTTAGGCCATTAGTTGTAATTATACCTCCTAGTCTCCTATATATACCAAGGAGACATTTTCTTTTTGAATCATCTTGTACTTGAACATTTAAGTGGGGTAAAAGCAGGTTTCCCCCTCGAAGAGTCTTATTATCTGAAATTATCTCTTTTTCAAGGCATTCAGTACTTTTCCTGAGGTTTTTCTATGCTATATTGATGTTTGGTTCTTAACAGTGTAAGTAGTTCTCATTGTCTTTATGCTTCTCTCTTAGAATTTAAGAAATAAGGGATTGGTATCATGAATGGAGCACCTCCAGCAGAGGTTACTCAAAGACGAACCAATTAACCGGAGCAGGAAAATAATATTTTCATTGAGGTATTCTTTCATGCTTTTGATGATCCTATAGATGATTGTTTGGAGTTTCTAAGTGGTGAAAATATTAAATAATTTGTGATTATTGGATGTTGGTTATTCTATCATAATAAACTACACATTTCTATGCCATGGATTACTTCAATATTTCAATCCAGATCAAGAGTCCAGTTAGTTTATAAATTGCTTCAGTGGTTGCATTGGCAATTTCATATCACTTGATTGAGTAGTTTAATTGGTTAAGCATAGTAGGAAGTATATATAAATAAGCTCACTTTCGAGCATTTGTTTTTTAGTTTGGCATGGTTTGTAGTAGATTAGAATAAATAAAATTTCATAGCCTAATGAAGGTTATTGAGGCAAATTCAAGTTATTTTTTGTAGAGTGTGTTTCCAGTTTCAGGTTGAATTCAAAACAAATTCTTAGAAACAAAAAATTGGAAAGGGCACATGGTTTGCAGGTTCTTGGAGCCTTCCAAGGAAGACTCCATCCCCAGTTGGACCCAAGTGTTAGCACTTATATTATAATGTCAAAATGTTTACTCTCTATGGGAAAGTATAAGTTCTGGTAGTAGAATTTATTCAACACCGACCTGCTATAAAAAAATGACTTAGCATCTATTATTAAGTTTTGTAAAAAAATTAATTCTTACTAAATGTCTGGTTTATTGAAGTTAAACAAACATATGCATTGAGAGATAAGTCACAAAGAGTGCGTCACCAAACAACCACTGAGTCCAAGTACCAAGATAAGCATCGAGCACCAAGAAAGAGCTCATGGGTCAAATCCATGCACTTCGCGTTGAGAACAATTGATTGAATCCAGGCCAGCAAGGGTGTTGATGAGAAGAGCTCCAAGCTCGCCCAGAAGAAAATGTTTATTTCCAGGTCAGAGTTCTATATGTTAAACAATGAGTGCTCACAATATTTCCAAGTTCCCAAGCCCGAGCTCTAGTATCTAGAGCGCTCACAGGTGTCGACTAGGCATCCATATGCCAAAATTTGAGTGCCTCCAAGTGTATAAGTCAATGCCTGTTGAGGATATCAAACACACCATCAAATTTCAACACAAGTCAAGTGAATGTAAGTTTCAAGTGCTCGAGGTAGGTGTCCAAGGTTAAAGTCCCAAGTGTTAATTTAAATGATACAAGAGTGTCCAAATGCCAAAACGCTTAGATTTTCGACTGCCAAATGAACATAATCATAAGGGTTTTATTGTGTCATTGTTCAAAGGGCATAGGTGTCGAAGAAAAAACTAAAGATAATTGAGTGCATTGAGAGCACTCAAAGAGTACCCAAATGCAAATCATTGCAAGTACTCAAAGTTGAACGTTCACAAAAAAACTGCCCAGGTGAGTTTGATGATTCTAGCAAATTCATGCACAAATTGCAGAGTATATGGGCATTGACATCTTCATATAGAGAATTGAACTTGATATTGAAATTTGAAGAAGGTAGGCTCAATTTTCTTAGATAATTTTGGGTATCTTGCAATATATAATGCAAGTTAAAATTTGGTAGAAGATTCAATTAAAATTGGTGAAAATAATTGCAAAATATATCGATTAGGAGATCCGATAGTGCCTCTTGTGTAGAATTTTTTTTTTGCGCTACCGAATGTGTAGGAAATATGTAATTCTAGAAATTCTAAAGACTATGAATACCCAACTCATACCAGGAGGATGATTCTTTTCTTTTGGAAAATTTTTAGCATCAATTGGCGCATTTCCAACCCACCTGTCAGTCAAAACAAGACCAAGAAAATAAGATCTAACATTTATTTTAATCTTATCTTTCTGTTATCAAATCCTATAATTTTGTTTCTTTTTCTATGATTGGCCCTAAGGAGTTTTCAAGTCACTAGTTTTGAATCTAGAATTAGTAGTATCATTTCTATATATTGGAAAACTCAAATGTAGTAGGGGGGGGGATCTTCTCTTCTGGTGGAGAGTGTTGTGAGAATACTGAAATATTTGTCATTTTTTATGGGTTTTTGGGCTTAAACCTGTTATAATATGCCATTATCAGAGATCCTTGAGGGTTTTATTACCAGAAAGTAAGACTCTATGTTTTTTGTCTTCTTTTATCTTCTTGCTTGAATGAAAAAACAATTATTGGGGATCAATAATTGTTCACGACTTTTGGAATCTTGAGCAATGAAGTTTCATTGTGATTGCCAATGAATTATGTGTTTATTCAAGTATTTTTTATTCCATTTTTTAAGAAAGGATTTCTATTTATAGAGTATTAAGTCTTATGAAAATACAGAGTTGAGCTAGGAAAGTTTATCTATGTTATTCATATTTGTCTTCTCTTTTTCTTCCACCTTCACAATGCATTTCAACCTGTTATCACTCTGTAATTTTCCCAAGGCTGTGGAGGCAGTCACAGAGGCAACATCAAAACCACTTCGAGTCTTGGATCTAGCCCTCCAAGACTCAGAGAGGGATCTCTCTATTTGATATAGATTTGTTTGAATAGATATTAGGCTAGTTATGAAAAACATGGGTTTGTTTATGGATTTGGTATGTTTGGGAGATCAAAAACTCGAATTTTCATTGGGCCATGGGGTCTACCTTTCTGAAAATGGATCTATCTCAAATGTAAATATTGTCACCACGGGGCAGGATAGAAAGAATGTTGGATCAAATTGAATTAAATGAAAGTGGAGGTGAGGAAAAGAAGGGAAAATCCACCAAGCAGAGGAGCAGATAAGAATTCCTATGCTCAACTTCAGATGAAAACATGCAGACCGTTAAAAGACCAGAAACAGAGTGCAAAAAACAAGTTATGTTCGTAATATTTATTTTAATGATTGCATCAGGGAAAATATCAAATGGATTAATAGAGCAAGAAAATAGTTACTCAGAGAAAAACATCACCAGGGAGTCTAACACAGGAATCCTCCAGCTACAATTTTTATTTCTGGAAAGTCATCAAGAAAATTACAATGTATCCCTTGTGGGGCATGAATCCTGAGCTCAATCATCAACCCTTTTACATTAAACTCACATAAATAAATAGGAGAGATCCCCCAACAAGTTTTTTATGTTGGATTCAACCTCCTTGGCCAAAAATAGAAAAAAAATCCCCAAAAATCTTGAACTGTCTGCCATGAAAGACAGGCCAAATTTTTGCAAAAAAGGGGTCCGCACAGACATCTGTTTCTCATCAATTATGACACCTGGGCAAAAAAATAAACGATTTTATTGTAGATGAGTATGTTTCAGACAAAAACCTCTTTTGTTTTCTCCAAATTCGCCTCCAGCTCACCGTAACAGCTCCCACAAAATCGGGACTGTAACATAAAGAACCAAAAATCCGAAAAATGAGGTTGAAAGATAGCTTTGATTCTCCCATATGGTGGCACCTGTACAAAAATTGAGAGAGGTTTTTGTTCTTCAGCCCGTTATGGAGAAAAATTTCTCTCGGTTTTTCAAAATTCACCTTAATTTGCCCAGAAATGCCTTCAGAAGTCAATTGGTCAAAAATTCTGCGAAAGTGGTTTTTTTGTTGGCAAAAGTGGTAATTCCGAACCCCCTTGAGGTGGTAAGCGGTTTTTTTTGGGGGGGTGCATTGGCATGTGGAGGTGACAAGTGTATAGGGGGTGGTTTTTAATAAACATATTTTCGGACCCCCCCCCCCCCCCCGAGGTGATGGGACGTGAGGGGGGAGGGGGAGGGTCCAGAATGCATGGGAAGAGTGAGTGGGGACTTAAGATAGTGTAGTTTTAGTTTTTTTTATTTTTTATTTTTTGTTTTGTTTATAATGTTTTGTTTTAATTATATATGTTTTATTATATGTTTGTTTACATTTTATTTTGTTTTGTTTTAACTTTTTAATATTTGTTTTTTTGTGTTTTATATGTATTATATTTTAATTGTTTTATTTTATATGTTTTTGTTTTGTTTTATGTTTTATTAAATGGGTTTTGTATTAATTAATTTTATTTTAACATTTAACACTAACCTAAAATAACCTAAACACTAACTTAATTATTAGCTAATTAATTAATTAATAATTAATCAATTGCTAACAAAACTAACTTATCTTATTGGTCTAGTTACACTAACTTTATTAACCTTATTAATTTATTGTTCCTTTTTTTATCCTAAGTTTGGTTTATGCATAGATGGTTGGCGGGATAATGGAGGATGATGTCATGAGGCAGGGGCGGTATGGTATTGTCATTATGGTGGTAAGTTGGAAGGGTGGTAAGCAGTAAGTGGTCTGGAGCGGAGGAGGTCTGATGCAATGGATTGATGACATGTTGGGATAGGGCCCGCTAGAAAATACCGCCTCATTCCGGACCCCCCCCCCACAATTAAAGGCAGAATGGTCAAGGGGGTCTGGAATCAGCTGTAAACCATCCATCTGCGTGCTTTCATGATGACTGTAAATCTGTGCGCACTTGTTAGTCACCATTCCAGACCCCCCCCCCCTACCGTTAAAAGTAGAATAATCGAGGGGGTCCAGAATCCACTGTTGGTCGTTGATCTACGCGTCGCTATATTGACCATCGATCTAAGCTCGTTCTTTATTCTCCAGGCACGAATGCAGCAAAAACTTAGGCCTAGTGCTTTTTATGGGTTTTTTGTGCTGCTTCCCTTGATTTTGTCTCCATGGGGTTAGGAAACACCACTCAGCATAAAAAATCATGAATTTTCTTTTCTTTTTCTTTCCTTGAAAATAATTTCCAGAAATGAAATATTATTTGAAAGCCAAAATACATCCAGATTGAAAATTTTCCAGTCAACAGATGATCCTATGAATTATAGGGTTATAACACAACATATCTGGTAACTAGCTTGATTTCCTTTGGTCCATGGAATGTTGTAATTGATTGGACTCCATGCCCAATCTTTAACAGTTGATTCTAGTATTCCTGAGATACCCACATACAAAGTCATTTTAATCATTTAAGATGTGCTATACGTTACTTCTTTGTTCACTCAAGAGAAAAATTTAGTGCTAACATATTTTGGCGTTGTTACCGGGGAGAAAATTCATGAAGTTATCTTTCCCTAGGCATACAACAACGATTTGTTCTATTTCTTGATGGTGAGCAAGAACTAGACACATAATTTGACTCCAAATCATTCACCTAAAGATTCCATGGTTGAAGAATCCAGTGGAGACTCCACTATTCCAAAATGTCAAAAGAAATGGATGTTATTTTGGCACAGAGGTATGTACCTTTTAATTTTTCAGCAGTTCCTGGTTTTCCAAATCCAATGCTTCATATCATATAATGCATATATTTTCTTCCTACATTAAGAGAAAAGGAGGAGGAAAATCATGTGCAACACCTTATTAAATTTCATCAATACATGGATCAACTGGGTATACATCATGAGGACGCATTGATGAAAATTTTCATGTATTCATTAGATGGTGATGCACAACAATGGTATCGATCTTTACCTGCTTCCAGTATTTCTGCATTGAGATAATTTCATGTATCTTTTTGTAAACGTTGTAAGATTATTTTCTCAACTGAGCTTATATTTGAATATTGTTGTGATCATGGTCAATTTAAAGGATCTTCCAGAAATTCAGACCAAGATGTTTTTCTGATTATAAAGCTTAGAATGCTTGTAACGAAGAAATTATTGTGGAATAAATCGTTCCTTGCATTTTTAAAGAGGTCTCTAATGGTCTTTATAATGATGTGCTTTCACAAGAGATCATAGTAGAAGCAGATAGACAGGTCTCTGAATTACTACCGGCTGAAAGTTTTCTTGTTTATGATGAGTGTGAGGATTCTCTAACTCCACTTATTGGTTATAAATAAAAACTTTCGTTTCAGCAGAGTCTTGTTACAAAGTCTTATGCAAGATCCATCTTTCATGAGGATTATGAGAAGCCTTCACTGAAAATCCTTGAAGACAATGGAAGTAGTTCCAGTTTATTTTTTATTCTCTCTCCAAATTTCAGAAATAAGGGATTAATATCATGAATGGAGTACTGCAAACAAAGGTTACTCAAAGACAATCCAATCAGCCGAAGTAGGAAGAGAATATTTTCATTGAGGTATTCTTTCATGCTTTTGATGATCCTATAAATGATTACTTGGAGTCTTTGAGTGGTGCAGATATTAAACAATTCATTATTATCGGATGTTGGTTCCACTATCATAATAAACTACACTTTTCTATGCCATGGATTAATTCAATATTTCAATCCAGTTCAAGAGTCCAATCAGTTTATAAATTTCTTGAGTGGTTGTGATGGCAATTTCACATCACTTGATTGAGTCATTTAATTGGTTAAGCATAGTAGGAAGTGTATATAAATAAGATCTCTTTCGAGCATTTGTTTTTCAGTTTGACATGGTGTGTAGTAGATTAGTAGAAATAAAACTCCATAGCCCAATGGAAGGTTATTGAGGCTGATTCAAGTTACTTTTTATAGAGTGTGTTTCCAGTTTGAGGTTGAATTCAGAACAAATTCTTAGAAACAAAAATTTGGAAAGGGCACATTGTCTGCAGGTTCTTGGAGCCTCGCAAGGAAAACTCCATCCCCAGTTGGATCTAGGTGTTAGCACCTATATTGTAATGTCAAAAATTTTACTCTCTATGGGAAAGTCTAAGTTCGAGTAGCAGAATTTATTTAACACTGATTTGCTATAAAATTTTGACTTAGCATCTACTATTAAGTTTTGGTAAAAAATTTAAGTTTTTACTAAATGATCGTTTTATTGAAGTTCAAAAAACATATGCATCGAGAGCTAAGTCACAAGGAGTGAATCACCAAACAACCACTAAGTCCAAGTACCAATATAAGCATCGAGCACCAATAAAGAGATCATGGGTCAAAGCCATGCACTTCACATTGAGAACAATTAAAGTAAAAATGGTGAAAATAACTGCAAAATATATCGAATAAGTTATCTGGTAGCGTCGCTTGTGTAGAAAAACTTCTTTGCGCTACCGAATGTGCAGGAAATATGTAATTCCATAAATTATGAAGACTATGAAGACCTAGTGCATATAAGGAGGATGATGCTTTTATTTTGGTGAATTTTTGGCAATCAATTGGCACATTTCCAGCCCATCTGTCAGTGAAAATAAGACCAAGAAAATAGGATCTAGCATTTATTTTAATCTTACCTTTTTTTATCAGATCCTATACTTTTGTAACCATTTTTTATGCTTGGCCCTAAGGAGTTTTTGAGTCACTAGTTTTGAATCTAGAATTAGTAGTATCATTTCTATATATTGGAAAACTCAAATGTAATAAGGGGGGGATCTTCCTTTCTAGTGGAGAGTGTTGTGAGAATACTAAAAGCTTTGTCATTTTGTATGTGTTTTTGGGCTTAAACATGTTGTAATATGCCATTATCATAGATCCTTGAGGGTTTTATTACCAGACTGTAAACCTCTTTGTTTTCTATCTTCTTTTATCTTCTTTCTTGAATGAAAAACTAGTTATTGAGGATCAATAATTGTTCATGGCTTATGGAATCTTGACCAATGAAGTTTCATTGTGATTTCCCATGAATTATGTGTTTATTCAATTAATTTTTATTTGATTTTCAGAAAGGATTTATGCTTATATAGTATTCAGTCTTATGAAAATACAGAGCTGATCTAGGATAGTTTATCTATGTTATTCATATTTGTCTTCTCTTTTTCTTCCACCTTCACAATGCATTTCATCATGTTTGGTAACTAGCTTGATTACCTTTGGTCCATGGAATGTTGTAATTGGTTTGACTCCATGATGAATATTCAATAGTTGAGTCTGGTATTCATGAGCTACCTAAACCCAAAGTCATTTTAATCATTGAATATGTGTTAGACGTTGCTTCTTTTGGCAGTCAAGAGCAAATTTTAGCGCTAACAGTTGTGCAGTGGGGATTATTTTCAAGATTAGTGGCTTCATTATTCAATCACCTTGTTAGAGAACTATATTTCATACAACCCCATTACGGATTAGGGTCCTTGGGGAAGGAGAACGCCCATAGGAGTTGGTAGGTTGGTCAACTAGTGAATCACCAAGGGACCAACAAGTTGAATCGAGGCTAGAAATTGGACTTGTAATTTAAAGAATTGACAAATCAGAAACAACTATATGGTAATTCTTGTAAATTTTGTATATGAGTATTTATTTTCAAATTGGTCAATTGTATAAATAAATTGCTAAGTTGGCATGGGAAACTACACTTGATCTTGTAAATGTTTTTTTTTTTAATATTAAATCTTGTGTTTATAGTAATTATTGCATTTAGTTTCCAATAAATCTATTTAAAACCCTTGGTATATTGTGTTTGTTTCCAAAATAAAATCTGTAAATACATGACACTCATTGATATAGGTGGATATCGGTGGCCACCCACCTTTTCGAACTAACTCAAAATAGTTTTCTGGCAATTTTGGTAATTTACTATTTTTAGCAGTTTTTAACTTTCCGGGCCATTTTGAGGCCCTAAACGATGTTTTTTGGGAAAACAGGTTTGCAATAAGTAATTTCCCTTGATATTGTGTTTAGAAGGAATCTCCTCAACGATACCTTTCCAATGGGCTATCATATGCCTAAAACGGAGATCGTATGCAAAAGTTACGACCTCGGGAAGCTGATGTACTAACTTACCCAAACGGGGCCCACGTGACTTTTGGCACTTCATCTCCTAGGGTTAGGTTTTTGGATGTCTAGGGTTTTTGGCATTCCTTCTTATTGTAAAGAGGCCTTCAGAGCCTCATTGTAATCATCTTCTTGCGAATGCGAGTAACCGTCACATCTCTTCTTAGAGATAAGCTTCCACCATTCTAGCGAGTCTTTCACTCTGTACTTTTACAGTCTTTGTATATTTATTTCATTAATATAAATCACGTCTCTGTGTTTATGGTTTCATATTTGATACATTTATGTTATATTATTGGATATCCGCGATATCTCTATGCATTTCTTTATTATATCTCCACTCTCATTTGGTGTCGAAAATAATCCAGATAAGTGGTATAAGAGCAGTCTACTCTTGATCATTTTTTAGTGCATGTCCCCGACGAGGTCTGAGTATAGAAATTTGGATCTCGAGCTTGTCTCTCTTGAAGAAAATTGTTCTCACATGCCCAAGAAACCCTCCATGGCAGAAGAAAAGAAAAACGACGGAGCAGATGATCCTATCAATCTGTTGCTTGAGCAAGCTCTCACGTGATAGAGGGACAAAATGATGGAGAATTTTTCCCACATCCTTCAACCCCTCCTGATAGCATCAGGCGCATATTCATCAAGAGACCACTTTGGAGGCACTTCGCCTTTTAAGGTACAGGTCAATTTTGATATTCTTATATTTGAAGGTCAGATAGATGCGGATGCCCTAGATAAATGGTTAAATCTGTTAGAAGGTTATTTCTCTGTTCACAAATTTTTCGACAGAGAAAAGATCATCTTTGCGCTCCTTAATTCTCTCCCACATGTCAAACATTGGTGGGAAACTTACTAGGAGTAGAGTTCCACAGAGGAGTCTGTAATATATGGGGCCGAGCCCACTTGGGATTCTTTTGTGGATGCGGTAAAGGAATAGTATTACCCAATTGGAAACTATGAGGACTAGTACATGAGATGGACCACATTGCAGCAAGAGAGGGGCCAAGAAGTTCCGGAGTTCACCAATGCCTTCCATACCTTGCACACCAAGATGAGTATCAAAGACTTCGAATGACATTTGGTTCTGAAATACCGTGGGGCTCTACAAAGATACATCCAAACTGAAATGGATTTTATGGATATCTCATCACTAGGTGTTACTTATCGATATGTTGTTAAAATTGAGCAGAAATTTAAGCACTAGAACAAATGGGAGTTCGGGTCTACAAATCCGAAAAAACCAAAGTATGACAAAGACGACCCTAACAAACAATCTCCTGAAAACCATTCCAAACCACAGGAAAAGAAGGGTCACGGGAAGATAAAGAAGGACACCGAAAAATGGTGCGATTTCCAAACAATCCCCTGGCACAACACCGATGAATGTCGCTCAAAACAATCATTGGTGGCCAAGATCAAAGACAAGGAGCCGAACCCTGATTCAGAATCTGATTCTGAAAATACTGGTAAAGGAAAGATCATTGGCATAGACCCCACTGCTAATGTCGCGACTGCAACAATTCAACTATAAGAACCAACAGATCCTGAAGAGGGGGGATGCCTTTTTCATTCATAGATGTGGGTGACTGGGACCCCGCTACATTTTATTTTTGATAGTGGAAGCCAGAAGAACCTCATCTCAGCAGAGGTTGTCAAACAATTGGGATTGTCAACAACACCACACTCGCAGCCATACAACATCGGGTGGCTTCGCCAAGGACGAGATCTTTGTGTCAGCCAACAGTGTCGATTGTCATAAGACATCCAACCCTTCAAGGATGAGGTATTATGTGATGTTTCCCCACTATATGTCTATGTTGTTCTCTTGGGCTAGCCATATATGTGGAGACGCCATGTTGTTTATGAGTCTCGACCTCACAGTGTCATTGTTTCTCTAGGGGGTCATCTCTAGATAATACCAGAGGTAGTTCCGACTATTGTTCCACATAAGCAGTGCCACAAGGTAGTATATCATACTGGAAAATTTAGCTTCTTCATAATATGTTCAAAAGGGGAACAGAAGGACACGGCAACCACTACAGCCTCAGCCCAAGCACCTTCTATCCAACAAAAGCAGGTCAACAAGGTTGCAACAAAGAGCACAGATTCCTTCTCCACAACGTCCTCTCGTGTAGCTCGACTTGTTGAACAACCTTAGCCTCAACAGGTTCGTGACATAACTCCACAAACTGAGCAGTGCGACGTCTCCAACAAGGCAAGCAACTCACCAAGATTCAGATTCAACAAACGGTTTTTCCTCTCCCTCGGGCACTCAACAAAATGGAGACCATTGCTTCATAAGGAGGGAGGATTGATCCAGGTGGATATTGGTGGCCATGCACCTTTTCCAACTGGCTCAAAACAATTTTTTGGTAATTTTGGTAATTTATTATTTTTAACAGTTTTAAACTTTCGGGGCCATTTTGAGGCCCTAAATGATGTTTTTTGGGGAAAATAGGTTTTCAATATGTAATTTCCTTTGATTTTGCACCTAAAATGAATCTCCTTGACCATACCTTTCCAATGGGCTATCATACGCCTAAAAAGGAGATCGTATGCAAAAGTTATGACCCCGGGAAGTTGATGTACTAACTTACCCAAACAGAGCCCACATGACTTTTGGCGCTTCATCTCCTAGGGTTAGGTTTTTGTATGTCTAGGGTTTTTGGCATTCTTGCTTATTGTAAAAAGGCCTTTAGGGCCTCATTGTAATCATCTTCTTGTGAATGTGAGTAGCCATCACATCTCTTCTCAGAGATAAGCTGCCACCATTCTAGCGAGTTTTTCACTCTGTACTTTTACAGTCTTTGTACATTTATTTCATTAATAGAAATCGTGTATTGCTGTATCTCTGTGTTTATGGTTGCATTTTTTATACATTTATGTTATATTATTGGATATCCATGATATCTCTATGCATTTATTTATTTTATCTCCGCTCTCATTTCGTGCCGAAAATAATCTGGATCACTCATTTCCCTAAATTAAAAATACACCTCATTGCGTTCAATCTAACATTTTCAGCATGATTTTCATAAATTATGTTTATCTTCCAATGCTTAACTCGGTCATTTATAATTTTGGAATCAAGAGTGAATGGTCACCATATTCATTGAGCATTCATATTTGTATAATTTCTTCACATGATATTGTTTATATAGATTGAGTAATCTTTAAATCTATTGACATTCTTACTTCAAATTGGGATAATATTCATGCATGCAATTATAAATAATCCTGCTAAAGTCTTAGTTAATGTGGGATGCAACAATG
This sequence comes from Picea engelmannii, assembly GCA_009831015.1. NCBI lineage: Eukaryota > Viridiplantae > Streptophyta > Pinopsida > Pinales > Pinaceae > Picea > Picea engelmannii. The sequence continues at coordinate 603,242 of ML783080.1, read as the reverse complement.
TAGGATTGAATGGCAGTTAAATAATTGATATTAATGTGGGATGCAACAACGTAGGATTGAATCGCAGTTAAATAATTGATTTGAAGTTTCAGTGATTTTATTCATAAATAAATATCTATATTTATTTGGAACAATGTGGAATTCGAATTATTATAATGTTCATCTCTTAAACTTTCTTGAATATTATTATTAGTCCCTGCCAAGGGAATATAGCAATGAGTTTGCTATTGATTTGACATTAATTTGCCTTGTATTTTAAATTTATGTATGTAGTGTAATGTTTAACTTAATAAAACAAATATATATATATATATATAT
>ML783080.1:584891-602724 GCA_009831015.1 Picea engelmannii | reverse complement strand
GTTTTTCTCATTTCTGATTGGTTGATATATTCCAAGTCTTATTATTTCCTTCACGTATTTCAATATTTGAAATTAATTACATAATCAATAAACTTGGTTATAAGTACCTAGTACCTTTTTATAAAAAAAATTAAGAAAAAATATAAAAATGCCATGTGTTCTCTCATTATTACTATCCATTTATTTCATTATTATTGCATTTCAATAAACTTGGTTATAAGTACCTAGTACCTTTTATATCAAAAATTAAGAAAAAAAAGTAAAAATGTCATGTGTTCTCTCATTATTACTATCAATTTATTTCATTATTAATGCATTTATGCTTTTCTCTTATCGTTAATACAAAGTGTACTCCTACTAGATTAATCCAAAATGATATACATATAATTATGTATGATGACATATGTGTAATTTCTTTTTAATAGTAAATTTGAAATTTTTTTAAATGAAAATAAATTAGTAAAAATATAGTTAAAGATGAAAAACAAAATGATATAGATAACTTATATATATATATATATAATTCCCTTTTAATAATGATTTTGAATTTTTCTTTAATAAAGACAAATAATAATTATAGCAAATTGACAATGGTCTTATAGTAAATTGACAGTTGTTGGGACACTCTAACTAGTTTAATGATCCCATCTAGGTACACTCTATTTCCAAATTTACTTGGCAGGGACTAAGCTACCATGAAACCCTTGTTATCCTTACCATGCAAATTAAAATTTATAATATATGCAAAGTCATAGAGGTCAAGGATAGATGTCATTAAAAAAAAGGAGGTTTCACCGAGAATTTTATGCCTACCTTTTTGCGGTGTACTACCTTATATGATTATAAACTTCTACTTAAAAATCGATGTACTGATTCATTACCACATTGTAGATATTTATTGCTACAGAATTATATTCTATCAGTTATATTTGTACATATAAAACTAAATTCACAATTATTAATATAATATAAGTTGCAACATATATCGACAATTTCTCTTCAGATTTGATCATGTCCATATTGGGTATTCGATGACATTCTTAATTTCTCTTAGATGGTGGGATTTTACTTCTTTTAAAGTGTCTTTACTGTTGAAAATCCCATAGTTCATAACTTGGATTATTAACATTGATGTAACAATGTAATAAAGATTTTACAATATCTCGGGATGTTGGGTAAGATTGAAATGGAGTGAATTCATATTAATAACTATATTGGTTATCTAGTATCTAATGTAAAATTAAGTGAGCCTCATTCAAAGTAGGAAATTTTTAGATTATTTTAGTGATGTTATAAACCTTGACTAATAAAAAGTTGGAAGTAACTTAATTATTTTATTAAGAGTTGTCCCTTTAGTTATAGATAGGAAAAGACATATGCACAAGAGAGAAATGAGGATCATAAGCTGAAACCCTACATTGAAGCCGACTGGGAATGGATCTAGGTGTAGGTGCCACCCCCCCTACACAGATGAGGATTCCATCACCTTTCAAGCGATGGAAACAACTTATGTAAGGAACTCCAAAGCACAACCTACGAGATTCATGAATAGAATAGAGGAAATCCTAGAAGCAAAGCTTCCTCCAACTTCATTGAGGCACAATTCCCTTGCTCTGGACGATAGTGGGTTGGTTGGTCAATTTACAAGGATATGGCCTTCCCCTCAGATGGTGGCTGCATGGGTTTAGAAATCATGGAAACCCCTTATTAAAGGGAAACTCCATTAATTTTTTTGCAGGTGGGTGTTTTTGCCTTCTTGTTCGAATCCAAGGAAGATAAAGAATTGATATTCCATAGTGATCCATATTTTATGGGAGCAAGAGGCTTGTATTTGACCAGATGGTCATGGGATTTTAACCAAGAAAATGATATACCCTCAACCATTCTAGTATGGGCAAGGCTCTCGCATTTACCACTTCATTGTTAGAGTGATGATGCATTGAGATGCATTGGAAACACTCTGGGGAAGTACATTGATAGAACAAGGCCAAGAGAAAACATGTTCTTGTGTGCTAGGATCTGTGTGGAGGTAAACCTGGAAAAATGGCTTCCCAAGACAATGATGCTTTTATTGCATAACTAGAAACACATGTAACAGACAGATTACGAGCAACTCCCTTTCAAATGTAAATCGTTGCATGAGCACAAACAATTTTCGAAATATTGTAAGAAATATGGAGGAATTAAATTCTTCAAAGGATATACTTCTAATCCCCACGGTCCTTTAGTCGTACTTCTGGGGTCTTACTTTTGGAGAACAATAGTTTTAGTGCTCTAGTGGACAGTGCACCCGATTCTCCTAGGGATTTAAATAAGGGTAATAATGAGATGAATGCATGGGGAGTCCCCTTTAGTCCAAAACTCCTCACAAGGATCACCTAGGGATAAGTCTAAAAAGATAGAAGAGATTCAAGTCTAAAAGGAGGGAAATGAAGACCAAAGGGATGACAAGGTCAAAGGGAGTCAAATGATAATAGAATTGGAAGAAATAGAGAACTTCAAGGATGTAGAAGTTTCCTTTCTAGAGTCAAAAGGCGAGGAAATGGAATCTCTAGTCTCCACAGATGATGAGCAAGTGGATAGGGAATTTGAGCATCACTTTCCAAGGCCTTCAGGGAGAAAGGCTGCCAAGGTTAAAAGGGAAGAACAAGACAACAAATAAATAATGATGGTCTCTTATAAAACCTTGACGAAAATGAAGGGAAATCATTATAATCCTTTTAAAACTCATAGAAGTGGTATTCCCACAAAGGGGGGCTCCTCTAAACCCCTTAAATAATGTTAATAGTCTCCTAAAATTGCAGGTTGTTGGGTACTAGCCCCAAAGTAATTGCAATAAAATATTTGATAAAAGTAGAAAAACCAATTGCTATCCTGCTCCATGAGACAAAGATGCAAACAACCGAGAAAATAAAAATTGGAAAGCGTATTTGGAGAAATATTGGAGGAATAACAGAAAATTCGCGAGGAGAATATGGAGGTTTATGCACTCTGTGGAATGATCAAGAGGTAAGTTTGGAATTTGATTATCAAACCCCAAATTGGATTCTAACCCAGTTTAGAATAGTAAAAAGTGGTCAAATCATATATATATATATATATTCTTGTCAACTATATGGAAAAAGAGGCTTGTTGGAGATCCATTCTTAGTTTGAAAGAAACATAAATGGCTAAGAATTACATCTTAGATGGGGACTTCATGTCACTATCTCGAGCTCGGAAAAAAGGGGAGGAAGCATCATTCAGGATCCCTTTAGGGAGAGGATCGAAGGGTCGATAAGTCATTGGGATCTCAGTGTAGATATTAAACCAATAAGAGGAATATTCACATGGTCCAATAAAAGAATCGGAAAGGGGCACATTGCGGAAAGATTAGACTTATTCTTAGTGCATAGTAGTCTCATTTTTCAGATCAACCTATGAAGTCCAAAAAATTTCCAAAAATTACTTTGGATCATAAGTCAATCTCAATCATTATGTAGGAAAATATGGACTATGGACCACTATCGTTCATGTATAACCCTCTATGTATTTAGAATGAAAAGGTTGTGGAAGTTCTTAAACAGGTGTAGAAAACATGAATCTAGGGTACCCCAAATTACATTTTGGAGAAAAAGCTTAAACTGGTTAAGGGAGCGCTAAAGAATTGGGCCCAATCCAACTTTGTTTCCCCAGCCACTAAAAAGGAAACAATAAGAGCCCAACTTAAAAAATTGCAAAATGAGATGGAGCACATAGAACACCCCCCAAGTTCAAGAAGAGGAATCTAAATTGTAGTTGCAACTAAACAGGGCAATGCAACTTCAAAAAGAGTAGCACGACATTTAAAGTATCGTAGCTTGTCGATAAAGGAAAGTGATGGAAACACTAGCTTCTTCCACAAGAAAACCAATGCAATATTTTTGAGGAATGATGTTAGGGAGATAAATATGGAAGATAGAACCAAAATTATAGAGTATGAGGAAATAAAAGAGGTAGCAAAGTGACATTTCCAAAATCTTATACTCAGTAATAAGAGCCTATCATTAAAAATGTGGAATATATGCTCATAAATATTTTGAAATTGATTACAGATGAGGAGAACATGAATATTTCAAGATTGATTGAGGAGGTAGAAGTTATAAGGTAAGTTTGGGGCTTGGACCTGGACAAATATCCAAGCCCGCATGAGTTCCCTATCTCTTTATTTTGACAGTTTTGGGACCTCATTAAGAAAGATCTTTGCAGAATGCTAAAGTATGCTCAGAAATCCCCTAAGCTAGGGGGAATATTGATTCCTCCTTTCTAGCCCTTATCCCAAAGGAATTCAATCCTTCATGCTTTGCTCGATTTAGACTAGTATCCTTGTGTAATGCCTCCTATAATAATATGACCGAGATCATTCCTCTCAGATTAATAAATTTTATGCCCAATATTATCTTTTCTAACCAAAGTGGTTTTTTGCAGCACCAACAATTTTTTGATAATATATTATTAGTGCAAGAGGCCATTCACTCCAGAGTAGTCGCAGTTTGTGCAAAGGTTGTTCCTTATTTCCCCTGCTATTCATCCTAATGTAATAGTCTTTAAGTTGTAAGTTAGAATCTGAAAGAGAGATGGGCAATATCCCTAGGGTGCAGCGTGTTAGAGGTATGAAAAAATTAATCACTCCCAATTCACAGATGACACACTTTTGATGAGTTGCACCTCCACAATCATCACCGCAAGGTTCAATAAAATTTTGGACTCCTTTTTAGATGCCTCGAGAGGGGCTCTAAAAAAATAAAATTTAAAATATATGGATGGAACAATAGCAATGAAGAAATGTAAGGTATAGTTAGGACTCTACATTTTCCTTTGGTAGATCAATGGACAACCTTTAAATATTTGGGCATTCCTATTTCCCTAAAATATTCTTCTTCGCAAGACTAGGATGTTATCCTAGAAAAATTCTCCATTAAATTTGTTAAATGGGGGCCACAATGGCTCAATCCAACAAGTAAATTTGTCCTAATCAACAAAGTCTTATCAACTCTTTCATTGTACCAATGCTCAGTAGCATTGACACCTCAAAGAGTGTTCATCCAGATCTCAATGCAGATAAGAAAATTCTTATGGTAGGGGGGCAAGTCGATTGAGAAAAAATTCCACCTGGTAAAATAGAATGTGGTTAGAAATCCAAGGGATCATGGGGGATTGGGGATACAGGATTTGGCCCTAATGAACTTAGAAATGGGCGGGGGAGGGTGGGGGGGTTTATTGTGGAGAATGATCTCACAGAAACAATATGGGTGGAAGAAATACTTTAGAGTCTCCATACCAAGACGTGTGGAACGCCCACTCAAAGAAATCATAGGTTGTCCAATAAAAAAAATATTTAAGAAATCTATCCTAGTCATCTTGAACAAGATTACTTGGATACTAGGGAATGGGGAAAAAATAAGGATCTAGTAAGATAACATTTTTGGAAATCCATTTCTTTCTCAAAGAGGATACTTGGCTCCTCTATGGAAATAGATGAAAAGGAAGAATCAAAGAACGTTGTATGACATATCCAAATGAGACAAAGGCTCGGGAAATCGGGTGGGTTGGAACATTGGTGATTTCCTATCTCCCCAAGAACCTCTATAAAAAAATTCCTCCAAGAAATGTTAGGGTGCACCCTTGTGAACAAATCTAAGAAGGATCAAAGGGGATGGGGGGATTGTGTTTACTCGATGAAGGCGAGATATCTATCTTTTCTCAAGTCCATCCCTTTGTATCCTGACAATCCAATGTGGAAGAAAGAATGGTCTAACATAGGCTTTCCAAAAATTAATATATTCAACTGGACAATGGCCCATGGGAAGATCCTCACAATAGAGAACCTGAAGAAAAGAATAATTTTAGGCCTATCCTGGTGTGTACTATGCAATGCAGAGGAGGAAACCATTGATCACTTATTCATTGACTATAAATACGCTAAGGAAATATGGGATTGTGTTCTTCAAGGAATTCACAACAGAATTTGGAAACCTCAAAACTATATTGAATTCTTCTTCTAGTGGTGGACTAGGTATCAAGGATCACTAGTCCACAAGCCCAACTTTTCAAAAAATTGGGACGAACTATCCAAGTTTGTATGCTAGTAAATATGGTTGGAAGAGAAGAAAAAAAACTTTATTGAAGAATCTAGCAAACCAATCCATAGAGTGACCAAAGTTACTTTTTTATTGGCTGAGAATGTGACTCGAAGGATTAAGGTTGGGGATCATGAGTTGGATAGGGAGGAAGAAGTCTGGGTGAGACATGTAAAAATTTCTCTAAATGCCTTTTCTGCTAATATTTGCAAAAAGCCAATACAAAAAAATTGAATGATAAGAATGCAACCGGTAGAGTTCTTTGACTGGAAGGCGCATAAATCTTATCATATGATTTTTTTTTATGGAGCCTCCAATAACAACCCATGGGTGGCAGGAGTGGGGGGTATAATCCAAGATCTCAAAGGAAATGAAGTAGTGAATTGTTCATGGGCCTACGGAATGTGTCAAAGAATCTGGCCAAAGTCTATGCACTATGGTATAGGATTAGTGTGGATAAGGAGGAAAGAATATCAAATATGAAAGTGATTGGAGACTCATTGTTGGTAATTCAAGAAATGAATGAGAAAGTTTTCCCATCCCAGACCAAGCTTAATTTGATTTTGTGAAGCATCAAAAATCTTGTTCAATCCTTTGATCAAGTCCAATTTTTCAACATCAAGATGGAGCTTAATGCAGAAGTTGATTATTAGGAAAAAAAAAGGCACAAATATACCACAAAGTTATTTATGCAAAAATGGGGTTCCTTGGCCTTTAAAAATTCCATAAGTTCATGGGTTGGAGAAAAAAAAGTGTATTTTTAATCAACCACAAGGTCATAAAATGGGGTTGTCTTCACCCTTGGATATGGGTAAGAAAATCGTGTCTTAGTTTTCAACTCACATTAAGTATAAAGTAACAAATAACAAGCTCAAAGGGACAACAGGCAGGTGGTTTCCCTCACTCCATCCATCATCTCGCGTGAGCCGATAATAACGTCACTTGTTGCAGAATTTGGGAAGGATATGGGATAATAGTTTTCCAATTTCACTTCTGTCATGTGGTATTTAGGGAGGGAGACTTGGGAGGAATTTCGATCCATTATCTCGGGAGAAAGGGGAGTGAAGTGGGATCCTAGTGGGAGTTTTAAACTTAGTACACGAGGGTTGGAGTGGAGTTGGGAGGTGAATTTCCTAGGTGGCTTTGTGTTAATGTGAGTTATGTATGATTGCATCTCCAGTAAATTCGTGGGATCAAATTTAGGTATGTATGTTGTTTTCTATGTTGGGTATTTGAATGGTGGAGAATGTCATTGTTTTTTCTTATGTCTTTTCATTCTATTTTTTCAAGAGTCAATTCCACATGAGTTGTGTGTGTATTTAGCATATATCAGGCACACAGGGTCATTAACTTGTCTCAACATAATGGACAATCTTGAACGCAAGGACATCTGAATGGTTTTGAGGTGCTATGAAGAAATTATCCATTCCAACATTTGGGCCATCATGTTTTCTTTGCAATGTCAGAAGAGTTAGAAAAGGTGATCAACTCTCAAACTGCCAATGTTACATCCCTTATCAATCATTACAGGCAAAGAGTGGATTCTTTGGAGGTGGAACGTGGCAAACTTCATTCTTTGGTTGCAACAATGTACCTAGACTCTCTATCGTTGGCATCTAATAACCTTGGAGATGGACTTTAAGGTATCAAGGAGGAAGATATTTTCAACCAAATCAGAGACCCAATGAACATTGAGAAACCAAATCCCATTGTCTCAATCAAGGAAGAAGAAGAACAAGGTAGTCTCCATACTTAATTTCATGCATGTGTTTAAAAATTGTATGTATTTTGGGTCAATATATCAGGGTAGCTACTAGTGGGATCACTTAGAAATTTGGTGTTAAATCAAAGTTTTTTGTTAGTATAATATCTATAGGAAATAGGTCTATGGAAAATCGTCCTTTTTGGAAAAAAATTGATGTATTTATGAGTTTCATCCTAGCGCAATCCCTCTTTATATTACATAAAAAGTTTTTATTTTTTGGTTAAAAATAAATAAATAGGAAAATACACATTAAAGTAAAGATTTGATAAATAGATTAGGATAATATCTTTACAATAATATGCAAGGATTATGCTTGTGTGAGAATTATAAAGTAAGTCATTAAAAAAAATTAAACACACGCGCATTTGTGTTACGTTGATTGTGCAACCTTGTACATTATGTGAAGGTCAATTCATTTACTATTTTACACAAAAGTAGAATTTGAGAGGATAACAATAGAAGGGGTGTTATAGTTTTCAATTAATTGACAAGCTTGAATTTGGAGATGCACTTGGGAGCATTATTTTAGAGAAATCATGAATATGATCACTTAGGAGAAGATTCATATACATTCATCTAAGGAAGAGGTAAGGTTCTGGAATTTAATCAAGTGTTTATATGATATATATTATTCAAAACTTTTCTTGGAGTTTTGTGTTTTGGATTTCATAAATTTGTTTTCCTTACATGAGAATAGTAGACCTCTTAAGAGCCATTAAAATGGCCTTGTAGGTTTCCTAAATATCTCTAGAAACTCCTATGTTCTTATAATGTGTTGGATAGATTTCAAAACCCGTGGAGAATTTTTCTTTAGAACTTTAGAGAGTGCATGCACCCTACAATGGTGCAACCTATGTGTAGTACTTGATTTACACTTACAAAACCTTGGACAATCATTATTGTGCTCATGTTTCCCTTTTACCACTTGCATGTGTTTCCTGTAGCCTTCCTATCAAAGTGAATTGTGATAGAAACCGGTATTGAAGAGTGATTTACAGGGGATCTATTCTAGGCTTTTGTCCTCTATGATTGAATCAACATGTAGATATGAATTAAAAGTGATATAGCTCATGACTTGTTTCCTTATGATCCCTCCTTATTTGTTTTACCTTCATTGCATGTGTTGATAGAATTGTCTTGACTTCCAACCTAGGGAAAGTATCTCATTTTGAAATTATTCTCTTCACTTACCTGAAATAGGTCTTATTACAATTAAAATAACAAGTTTACATGATAATTTATTCATAGGAATACCTTAAATATTGGCTTTCCACAATAGTGAGGGATTATTGTATGATTGTGTATCTCAAAAATGAGGGATTATTGCATATTTTGTATTTCCAAAATTTGTTAGATATAACATGAATGTGAAATCATTACTCATTATTATAAAAAAGATTGCTAATATCAAAGAAATTAAATGAGAAAGTTTGAAAAAAAGAATTTCTAAAGTAAGAATGGTCTCTTGTGATTGCATGATAGTTTATTTTATACCCTTATATTTTAGCTAATAACTTTTTAACCAATGCCTTATTTAATGTGAGTCATATGCCTGCAAAAGGAAGAAATACATAGAATTATAAAGATGGAAGGAGTGATTATGACGAGTTTTTATTTAATTTCACATATTCACTAAAGACTCAAGACCCAGTGGTGTGTTGAGGATTGATTCTAAGACTATTAGGAATGTAATTAAATCATGAAAGAAATGAGAATTGGATTGTAGATTGCCTCTTATAAATAACAATGTTTTGTTTAAGTTAAGTGTCCTTTGAAATAAGGAAAAATAGGTATTATCATTATATAAGTTCATATTTAATTATTAGACTGATCATGTCTAGTATGTTGAAGAATTAAGTAACATTATATATATATATATATATATATATATATTATTTTTTAGATATCATATTATGTAGGATGAAACTACAATTACGTCTAATCTATTTTAATTAGTGATTTTTTTAATGTTTCAACTGTTTTATATAATGTTAAATTTGAAATAATTTAATTGATGATGATTATGATGATTATGGTTTATTGAGATGAATTTGGTCTATAAAATTTTAAAGAAATAAATTAATAATTGATTTATTTATTTGAACATTTTTATTTTTATAATAAAAAAGATTGGAAAAACTTTCCTAATTGTCTTTGGTTTTCATGAATCAACAAGTGATGAAGATAATTGATATTACAAATATTGTAAAATTAAAAAAAAAAAAAAAAAAAAACACATTTTAATAAAAAGTGTTTTTCACACTACTTTCTTAGCATTTCAGTTAGGTTTAAAATTAGATAATCACTTATAAGTTTAGCATTTGACAATGTATTTAATTGTTTATAAGTTTTCTATTAATATTAGTGTTACCAAGAGCCCCCGGGGGGCAGTTCAATTGGCAAGTGCCGTGATATGAAGTGTTATGTACGATGAGGTTCCAAGTTTAAATCCCCCCTGACTTACTCGTGCCTGCGGAAGGGGCATACGTATGGCACCTGGAGGTTATAGTGGTAGCGGTCGGAATCGACCCTGTGTCACGCGAGTACGAGACCGGCCCAGTTGCCGATTCCGCCAGTCATAAAATAAAAATAAAAAAAATATTAATGTTACCAAGGTGGTAGGAGCAGGTGAGGTTATCTTCTCCTTAAAAGGAAATATTCAACTTATTTTCTCATGATACATTGAACATGATACTAACAATCAAGCAGAGTACTATACCTTGTTTCAAGATTTGAAATTGACCCATCAATAGGAGGCTTCCTCTCTTTCAATCATTGGAGATTGCATGATAATCATCAACCCATTGAGAAAGAAGAATTTGCCAAAAGATATGAAGCTCACATCAGTCTTCCAGAAAATCTATTATGAGCTTGACTTGTTGCACACTTATGATGCACATCACATTCTGCGTCATAACATCGGATCTATTTGATAAGCAAGAGAAATTGGCCTTAAAGAACCCCTTAGAATATCTACGGGTCAATGAGCAATTGTTGTATGAACCAATCCCATGACCAACTTCAAACATATATGAAACAATTGTAGAAAAGGAAACATGGTTGCTCACATGAGCGCTCATCAAAAGGTCAGATTAATCAAATATGCTATAGTTTTCACTGTCGCATCATCCCATGTAATCATGACAAGGGATGTTGAAGATCTTCCACGTAGGGGCGCTTGCTTCTCCCACACAGGTGATAAGTCCCATTCCTCCCCCTCAACCATCAGATATGTAGCATTCAGAGCATCTTGGCATATAGCACATGTGCTTGGATAGTCGTTGGGATGAATATGTCACTTCCTTATATTTTTTTTTAAATAATAATTAATTAATTATTTTACTTTATTTATAAGGGAAAAAATTGTAATTTTTTTTCTACCCATGAACAAAATTATCAATACTAGAAATATTATATAATTAAATCTTAATATATACATATTTTAAAAACATTAAAAAGTGTTTTTTATTCTTTATTTTTTTAATATTACAATTAAATTTATAATTATATAATGATTAATAAATTTAGAATTTAATGATTATAATTTTGTTATTAGATTTAGTTTTTCCATAACACTTTAATACTCATACTTATAACACTTTAATACTCATAATTTATATTCAAAATTATTCAAAATTCAACTTAAACATTATGCTCAAAATTATATGGAATTGAAGGGGAGGGAGGTGCATGGGAGGGGTTTTGTGGTGCTAGGGTTGGTGCTTAGCTTGGTTAAGTGGCTCTCAGCGTAAGGTTAGGCTCCAATCCGGGCTTCTGTTTTTGTAGTCATGGGGCCGGAACGCTCATCCCTACCAGTATAATAGTCATGGCATGGTACGCTCGACCCTTTCAGGAATTCAGGAACCTCAGATTCCCTCAAGTATGCCCTGTCAAATGTTACTCAAAGTCACAGTCTGTCAGATGTAACTCAAAGTAACTCAATGTAAAGGTCCTAGAGGAAATCGAGTTTTGGATTTTTCCTGGAATTTGGGCATTTCTTCAAACAATGTGACCGAAGCTTATACATTTTACCAAGGGCTCATGTTAACACGGGAATATCAAATCAATCATATAACAATAGTGGGTGACTCTAAAAACATTATCAGATATTTTGTATTGAGTTATGCACCTAAAAATGCCAAGCTTGAGAGAATTATTGAGAGAACAAAGCTACTCTTGACCACCTCCCAAGCTCAATTCTTCCATGTCCTAAGAGAGAATAATTGGGAAGCAAATGGAATGGAAAATAGGGTAATTGGTATGGTCATTGGTTCCTTGAGAGTCCAAGGGCATGTCATCTTTGCAAGTCCCCCCAAATGAAAGAGGGTATAGTAAAAAATTGGGTAAGATGGGCCCACATCGAATTTGGGGAGTCATGTGGTTCTAGCATGCAGTGTTGGGTTCATTACATATGTGATCGAAGATATATGCGTGGAAGTACCATCACCTTCATCAGGCTCGTGGGGAAACTTAGGATGTGTTCGATGATGGTCTCGTCACTGGAAATGAGTGGAGAGGCTCTTTGCAGCACGAGTACTTATTCCTGTGGGAATTTATCATAAGCAGTACACTGTAATAACAATCCAACTTCAGCGATGATGGATTAGTTGATGGGAGAAAAGGTGGCAATGATGAATGAGAATGAGGTGCAATGGATAGTACATGCCATGAAAGCCTTGTCAGGACTTTTCGTGTGTGGGAAGATCTTTACAAACCAAAATACATGCATCCTCGCCTCTCGAGGTCTTATTAAGTTCAAGGGAATGGTATTGCATGGCATTAACAAGGAGCAATCAGTCATAATTATGCTATTTGGTCTGGTAAAATAGCGTTTGGCATGATTCTGTAGAGTTTTTGGACTTCAGTGCTAGCTTGAGGGGGTGGTTCTCTGGTGGCTTGGCGGAGGAGGCCACCTCTTTCTCTAGTTTCCTCTATGGTTGGAGGACAACTCCTAGTGGAATAAATTGGTCGAGATCCTAGTAAGTCTTCTCAGACTCCTGATAATTAGTAGTTATGGTCAGGTTCCAGTTTGTATCTTTCCTCTAGTCTGAAAATTATGTGTGCAAGGGTGCTTTGGTAATAGACCCACTCTTCCTTCTTCCTGGAAAATTAGTTTGATTTGAGAATTAGTCTTGCTCTAGTAAGTTTGGTTGGTTGTTTATCCATGGAGGCCAATTCAATTCTAGGAACAGACTCCTGTTTTCAGTATATCAGTATGGAAAAGAGGAAATAGCCGCAAAAGGCAGGAGAGATAGAATTTGAGGAGTCGGTGGAGGATAATTTCACTTCCACCTATTGACTCTCTCTCAAAATGGATTCACATAGATCGACCTTATCCTTTTCTCTTGATACTCTAGTCCAACACAAAGTGCTCATTTTACAACTCTAGGATGAAGTGGAATTCCTCTGCAAACAAGAAGAGTCCCTACAGAGGCAACTGGATGTGAGGGCATCAACTTTAGAAGCCTCAATTCATAATTGGGACAAAGGATATTTCGGAAGCCATGAGGTCAAAAAGATGAAGGTGTTTCTTGATTTGAACTTGGTTGTGGAATCACTAGTAGAAGAAGTGATAAAGGGAGAAACTTAGTCTATCAATCCACAAATCCTACTAAGTTTTGTTTTTTGTATGGTAATTGGCATATGATATCTGAAAAATTGTGGAAACTATAAGTCTTTTGGAAGAACTGTTAAGCTATATAAGACTAACAAGTATCTCTATGTAATAGACAAAATTATGATGTTGGATTTTGAATAAATTACTAGAATTTCCTTTTGTACTCAGCGACCTCAGTCGCACCCTTTTATTGAATAAATTTTTTCCTAATTTGTATTATTTTTTTTTTAATCTAGGATTCAACTTATTGTGAAATCATTATATAAAACTTTTTCAAAACACATATATTTACCATCTATTAAAAATTTTATTGATTATAAAATTTATTTCATCTTTTAAAAAAATTACTAATAAAATATTTATGATAATAAATAATTTATTTTAAAAAATTTATCACTTCACTTTAAAGCTATAATAATAATAATAACAAATTTACTTTAAATCTATAATAATAATAACAACAAAATAACTTTGTTATCCATATTTAATCTCTAATTCGATTTTTTTTATTAAAAATATATAATAAAAAATCAAATATCTTTTTATACATTTATATAATATTTAAAAAATAATAATAATAATAATTTAAATGTATAAAAAATATAGTATATAAAATGCATATTAAACCTTAACTATATTAATGTTTTAAAAATATTTACTTCGATGCAAGGACACTTGCTATTTATCTTAAATATTAATTTTTAATATTTTTGAAAAAATAAATGGAATGATTTTTCCAAACATGTTAATTTTCCAATTTATATAAATGATTTATTTTTCAAAAAAAAATTAATTTTTTTTATTGATTTAAATATAATGGAATAATTTAGTAAATGTTAAATCGATATATAATATTATTTTAGTTTAAATAGTTAATTTAATTATTTGTTATAAAGATAAAATTCTTGTTATTTTTCAAATTGTTTTTATTAATTTTTTATTGATTTAAGTATAAAGAAATAATTTTGTAAATTGTAAATAGATGTATAATATAATTTTAGTTTAAATAGTTAATTTAAATAATTATTATAAAAATCAAATTATCTCAGTTAAAATTCATTAGTCTGTATTGATGAATTTATTAAATATAAACTCCAAAAATATATATAAAAAAATATCCCTTAAATTTCGTATAAAATTTTCCTAAGAAAGGAAATATATCAAATGTTACTTATATATATATATAATCTCTATAATTTTATACATAATTATAAAAAAAAAAAAAGATCAGCCATTTCTTGAGAGTATGATATTTAAATAGTTGCTTGGCTAGCCTATCATGGTCGGTTTATAGAAAACAAAAGACTAAAAAATTAAGTATTATGAAACTAAGCAGTACGTTGGAGGTCTCAATGGAAAAAGAAAACACTCCATTCATCGTGTGGAATGACCTCCTGTCACCCCATCTAGGGAATGGTAGCCTGCTTTTACCAGTGCTAGACATTCCTCGATGAGGGGATCTCCTAACTGTGGATCCCAACAATTATCTAGCTATTGGTGCAGTTTGGTGATTCCTTCATTTGTCAGTCTGTCTACCAAACTATTGGTTGAGTGATAGACATGGGAAGGAATGATAACCTCGATCAATGAGAGGATAGATTTAACTTTTTCAAGACCTCCTAATAGCCTCCAACTTGTTGATATTTTACTTATGGTAGATCCATGTTGCATCTTTTAAAGCATCTAAATGATGACCATTGAGTCGCCTTCCACAATTAGCTTGTTATACCCTTCTCTAGAAGAAATGTGAATACCTCATTCCAGCGCGTGAAGCTCGAATGTATTGTTGGTGTTGATGCCCATGTTCTTCACACAAAGGCTTATGATGTCGCCTTTGTTATTTCTAAATACTCGTCCTAGGCCTACATTTCCCGACTTTCCTTTTGATGCTCCATCGAAATTGAGTTTGAAAAATTCCATTGGTGGGGGTCTCCATTTGTTGAGGGTTTAGAGGTTATTTTCTGATGAGAGCTATAAGTTGGGTTTTGGCACAGGTCTAGAAGTTGGAGGATGATGGATTTGTTCTTGGGGATTTACCAGTATTGATCCATCCAATATAAGACCATAATTCTTTCTATGATTTCCTACTTAATTTGATCCCATATCTCGGTTGTGTCCTTGCTATCATTTTTGAAAATCCATCAGTTGCACTCTTTCCAAATTTCCCATGGGAGGAATATTGGGAAGATTTGTCATGCTTGGTTTGGGATCATATTAGTGAAAGCATTTTCTCACTATTTTTCAATCAAATTTGTCAAGCTTGCTGCATCTTTATCTGATTTTATGAATAAGATGGCTCCCTGATCCCATAGCTCAAAATAAAATGGAAAAATGTTGATGAGATGTTCTGTCATTTCACCCATTTGATGACAGATGAGGAAGAATGTAGGTCTAGTGAAGTCGCACTTGAGGAGGTTTTTCCATGTAAGGATTTTTCCTTTCACTAGTATCCAAAGAAAGAGGGATACTTTGGGCCATAGTTTTTGCTTCCATATCCTTGACCAAATTATTTTCTCGGGGTCATTGTGTTTCCCTACCATAAGTTTGTAGTATTATTTTATGTTGAAGTTTCCTTTTGGAGTATATCCCCATCGAAGTTTTTTCGATCCATCGTTGAGTTGAATTTTCCTTGTAGAAAGTTCCTGCCAGAATCCTTCCCAGTCCAAATCCTTAGGGAGTGGGAGAAAATTATCTTTTGGAATCCATGAGCGCCATTATCCATCCTCTATTTCCTTTGTGTAGTATTGTGTTATCCATGTCTTACCTTGATTTAGCATGGTGTCTTTGAGTTGTTGCAAGTCTTCCATGTCTCTCCAAGATGGGATTTTTTGCCATGCATCATCCCAAAACATGGCATGGCACCCATTTCTTACCTCCCAAAAGCAATGTTGATGTATAATTTTTTTATTACTCCAGGTTTCCTTCTAAATTAGTGAACGATATATGTTTCCTTCTAGGCATATTAAATTTTTATTTTATGTGTGCAGGTTGTATTTTCTCCTACAGATTTTTCGACATAGGTATTCTTTGTTGTGGAGCCATATCCACTACATTTTTTCACCCAGAACTAAACTGAGAGTGTCCAAATGATGCATCCCCAAACCCCCTACTATTTTGGATTGACATGCCTTTTCCCATATTACTAGGGACCATTTATTTTCCCTCTTATCTCCTCCCTAGAGAAAGGATCGTTGACGATTCTGCATTTCCTTTAAAATGAATTTTGGTGTTGCCAAAGTGGAGAATAGGTAAAGAGGCATAGCTTGAAGAACATATTTGAGGAGGTCCAATCAGCTTAGAAGATTCAAGGAGTGGAATGTCCAGTTGGTTAGTTTGTTCTCAAGCCTCACCAAGAGGTCTTCCCATGTGGAATTTATGAGTTTGATTTATACTAAAGGGGATCCCAGATATTTATAGAGCAAGGAACATATTTGGAAGCTAATAATTATGACAATATTAGTCTGAATAGAAATGTGAATATTAAAGAAAAATATGTTTGACTTAACTTGGTTAATGGGGTTCTGGAGTCTTCCATGAAGTTAGCGAGGACTTTCTTGATAGCCTGAGCTTCACGAACTGTCGGGGTTCCCATAAGCATTGTGTCATCTAGAAATTTTTTATTTGATATCGACAGATCATCTCCAAAAAGATGGAGTCCTTGGATTTGTTGCTTGTAATTGTTTCCTTGAGTGTCCTTCCCACTCACTCTTCCATCATGATGAAGAGGAAAGGGGAGAGGGGGTCACCTTTTTGAATACCAAGAGAGGGAGAGAAGGTTGTAGAGGAACAAAATTACTGAATTAACGAGAACTGTGACCTCAAAACGAGAACTCTGGCCCAAAAAACCCATATTTTAGCATAAAAAACATGAAAATCAACCCCCAAATCAAAAAGTGGTGCTACCGATAGCACCATTTTTTTTAAACTGGTTCAAAATTACAAAAATTTTCAAACATGGCCTTCAAAACTCAAACAGTAGCTCAGAAAAACCTTAAAATCAACACCTAAAAAAAATGATATTACTGATTTTTTTTTTCCAAAACGTTAAAATTTTAGATAATTTGAAATCACATTTTTAGTAGTTGGTAACATTAAAATAAAAACCTCAAAATCAACCATCAAATTGAAAATTATTTCTACTAGTAGCACCCATTCTAAAATTGGGGTATGAAAATGACACATTTTTATAAAGTGGTAAAAGAACTCATCATGACTGTAAACAAAATCATAAAATCAACCCTTAAATACTTACTTTTTAAATCTTACTTTATCACTCAAAGCACAAGGTAATACATAATGCCATGAAAATATCACACTATACTTTAAAAATTCAACATCACTTTTTAATATTTT
>ML783080.1:564560-584021 GCA_009831015.1 Picea engelmannii | reverse complement strand
CATACATGTAGTCCATGCTTTTCAAACAATTCTTTTGACAACATTCACTTGAAATCAATTCACTTATGGAAATTGATTTAGTGAGAAATTATTTCCTAGACCTTGTATAACTAGAATGATTTGGATTGATATAAAAAGGTCTAGTCCTAGTTCTAGACACAATATTTATTTGTAATGTTTCCACTATTTCATCATCCTCACTAGAAGAATTTTCCTTATCACCAGAAAGAATATCAAGAAAAATATTGTCAGGAGACTGAACAAGAGAATGTCAATCATCTTGATTTATTGTAGTTGAATGCTTGAGAATATGATATTCATTCTTAGGTCCATCATCTTCATTGATAATTTCGTTGATGAGAGGAATATCAAAATCACTAGAAAAATGATTACCATCCTCACCAATGTCATTGGATCTTCCATGAAAATATTCACTTGAAGGAAAATTATCATCACCCATAAGACTATCAATGCCATTAAGATTCTCACTTGGAGAAAATTTTCCATCATCGTAATCAGTACCTTGAAAATCCTCATTTGGAGGAAAATTATCATAAACATTGTGTCCACCATTCACATAATCATCTTCACTTCTTTCAAAATCCCCACTTGAGGGAAATGTTTCATCATCCTTCTTAGTGCCTTGAAAATCTTCATCAGTGTCTTGAAAATCCTCACTTGAAGGAAAAACATCATCATCAACATTGTTTCCTTTTAATTTCTCACACGAGAAAGAGTGTCCACCAATGGCATAATCATCTTCACTACTTTGAAAATCCCACTTGAGGGAAATTCTTCATCATCCTATTCACTGGCTTGAAAATCCTCACTTGGAGGAAAATCTTGATCAACTTCATCGGTACCTTGAAAATCATCACTTGGAGGAAAATCATCATAAACAACATTGCTTCATTTAAATTCCCCATTCAAGAAAGATTGACCACCATTTCCATAATCGTCATCACTAATTTTAAAATCCCCACTTGGGGGGGATTCTTCATCATCCTCATTCGTGCCTTGGAAATCCTCACTAGGAGGAAAATCTTCATCAGTACCTTCAAAATACTCACTTGGAGGAAATTCATCATCACCGACATTGTTGTCTTTAAATTCCCCACTCAGGAAAGAGTGCCCACCATTGTCATAATCATCTTCACTGCTTTTAAAATTTCCACTTGAGGGAAATTATTCATCATATTCATTGGTTCCTTGGAAATCTTCATCAGTACCTTGAAAATCCTCACTTGGAGGAAAATTATGATCCCAATCATTTAAATGTTGATCATAGTCTCCACCTAGACCTAGATTTTGATTATTTTCATTACTATTAAATTGTTGAATAGATTGATCACCATCATATTCCTCCTCTTTATCATCGGTGCCTTCAAAGTCATCTAATTTAGGACTTTCCTGAGGAACATGTTGAATAACATTGCTTGGACAATGATCAAATTTCTGACTAGCTGAAAAAAAATATGCCTCATTTACATTACAAGCATTCACATCGCATTTCCTAGTCCCAATATAAGAGGTATGCGAACAATTTGTTGATGCCTCAGAAATAAAATCTTCTTTATCCGAAAAAGACATCACTTCTCACTAAGAATATATAATGATACAAATTTTCACCCTCCCAATGACAATATTATAATTTGCAGAATGATATTTTCCCTTTATAATCCCTCCCCCCCCCGCCACCCCCCTCTCGCCGAAATATTCCCTCCAAAATTCCCCCCTCAATTTTTTCTCTCCATAATTTTCCCTCAAATTTTCCCCTTTATTATTTTCCCTTCAAAATTAAAAACAACTTTTACTCTTTTATTTCGTTATTTACTTGGTAATTACAATATTTCTCATGTTTGTTTATTTATCCCACATTCATTAAACATAGCGATGATCCATATAATTTTAGGTATATATGTAGACAATCTTCTTCATTTTTATTTATCCCACATTCATTATACTAACAATAATGTATATCATTTGTGTTATATACACACAGTCTTGTTTTGTCTTTTTACATCCTGTGAAATCTTGGGCAGTATCCATTAAATAATTTGGAGCAAGCTACAAGGGAGAAACATCGAGAAGACATTCGAGGAGAATCTAGCATTTCAGAGGTTAGTTATTTTTAAAATTTTTACCATTTACCAAAACAATATTTATAAGATCATCTTTGAATCACACAAGATTTTTTAATGCGAAAATTTAAAAAACCCTAAATTTTTTTAGATGTTTTCTAATTTTTTCTAAAAAAATTATGACTTCTTTAAAAAATTGAGACCTTTTTCAAAGAAATTTTAACAAAATTCTTAAGATTTTTCGAAAACAAAGAAGAAAAAAAAGGCAAATTTAGGTATAGTTTTGTAGAAAAATTTATCTTTTTTATTGTTTTTTACTTGAAATATTTTAGTTTTAGCCCATGGTGGTTACTGGGCGGAATGCCACTCCCACGCAAAACAATGATTTGGCCTATGGGGGCACTCGGGGAAATGCCTGAGACTTGGTTGTGGGCATCAGCCCCACAGGATCATGCCTTGGTCACGATGGGCGATGGGGCAATGACCGACATCACCCCAACCCCCCCACGACCAAGGTGGTATTTCCCCAGCCCCCACCACAGCCAAGGCATGGTCCCATGGTGACATGCCTTGGACGTGGAGGGCATCGCTCCAACCTGACCAACCTCGTGGCCAAGCCGTGGGCACACCCATGGCTTGGACATGAGGCTAGCCCCCCGCGGCCAAGTCACGGTCTCGGGGACCATCATTTGGATGCAGGGAGCTAGCCCCGTGGGCACGCCCACAGCTTGGCCATGGGGCTAGCCGCCTGTGGCCAAGTCATGGTCATAGGCCAACCCCGCGTCCAAGCCTTGGGCATGCCTAGAGCTTGGCCGTAGGGCGATGTCGGGCATCGGCTTACCCCCCAGATGCCAAGGCTTGGTCCTGACATCGACCCAATAACTCCATAGGTCAAAAAATTAAAAAAATAAATTTTAACCTAGTTTTTATATTCAATGTTTTTTTAGTTTATTATAATGTAAAGGTGTTATCACACTAAGTTGCCTTGGGTCTTTAGCCCTTAGTTTTAGTTTTTCTAATCCTTTATATTTTTGGATTTGGTTTGTTTCTTTAAAATGTGTCTTACTTAGGTGACTTTGATAAATAAAGGCTTAAAGTCATGACTCAAATATTGATCCTCACATAAACTTTTGGCCTAGGTTCGTTTTCATGACTTATGTTTTGATCCCCTTCAGGATTTGACACTAAGTTCGACCCAATCCATGACCAACTTGACTTGACATGTCAGCCTCTTCACTCATACCTTCGTAGCCTTGCCATGTTGTGCCTTTGTCCTTTGCTAACTGGTCAAATCATTTTTTGAAGTGGAACGTTGCTAACTCATCAGGAGTTTTCATAGCGCACTCCCTCTCCTTCATATTTCACCATGCTTTCTGATTATTGTGCTAATGTCATCTCTTCCTTGTTTTCAGCACCATGGTTAGTTAAAATAGGCCTTCGAGGATTCATGTTTATGAGCTTTGCTAACGGTTTTCAAATTTTTAAGGCTCGATTTTCTATGTTGCACAAATTATCAGTTCGGACCAGTTGGAAGTGGCGCTACCATATCAGATGTTGAGGTGGATTTGAAGGCTAAGTTTCTCATTATACTCTCCTAATATTTTGTTGAAACTCTAAGTTTTCTTCGTTCTCTAGGTATTCCATGATTTTCCCCCTCTGCATATCAATTTCAAGGAGAAGTTATCGCCTGGAGTTTTGGTAGCTATCGTGCCTGCATGGCTAGAGGAGATCTTTTTCCTCATGCCTTCCTATCATTTTTCCTTCCACTCAAACATGTAGCTACCATCACCTGGTTTTCATTCTGAAGACATCTACTCGCCATTGCTCTCGAGCTATCAGTGTCCAAGAAAGTTTAATCTCCTATATGCGTAGTGTGTTACCCTGAAATGCTACTGAAATGACGTTGTTTTTTTTGCCCTTCCTCCTCTAGATGTTGAATTGAACTACTTTTGACCCAATTTTTAAATACAATTGCAATGATCTCCTCCTTTCATATTATTATTCCTCAGTTTTATGTCTGTAAACAGTCAAGGGAGGGAAATTCACAACCATTGTTTCCTAAGCTAGAAACCAGATGAGTTAGGGGAGATTCTTGGAAGGGGCAGCCACTATTCACTGTCTCTCATTGAAGTTTGAATATTTATTTCCTGGCCATCACTCCACCATAGTTTGTAAACATTTCACCTTAAACTATGGAGACTCCTCAGAAGAAGAAGTCACACAAGGGAGGTACTGTGGTGAGAACTGAGCCTGCAGACATGCATTTTTTCGAGGCAGAGCCCATGGCTAGAGAATTTTTTCAAAGGGTGGGTTGCCTCACTTTCTTCCAAAATATGCAAAGGGGTCATCCTAAGGTGGCAAGGCAGTCTTCCTTACATTTTGATGGCCTGAAGACCAATGTAGGGGACCTAGAATTTGAGGTGTCTGAGACCTCTATTTCAGCAGGTACAATGATCCCTATCACTGGGTAGAATTGGTTTAAATCCATGGCCTTGGATGCAGCCTTTGCCAAAGAATTCCTTAAGCCTAAATATAAAACTGACAATATGTCCAAAGGGGTACCAATAAATCATCTGGTTGGAGAATTTGATAAAATATTTAGGATCATTCAAAGGTACTTCACATGTGAAGTGAGGTTCAATACACTATACCAGTACCATATAAGGCTTCTGTTGCATTTTGCTGGCAAAATTGAAATGAACATTCCCTTCTATTTGTTGAGAAGCATAGGAAATATGTCAGGCAAAGTTCAATCCAAATCAAAGGTTGTGGATACTATCATTTTTCATTCTGGTTTGATTAGAATGTTGGTTTTTGAAGAGATGAGAAAGAGGAACATCTCATGGGAACACTTCATTACTACTACTCACATGAAATTAGACATAGAAGCTACTCCTCAATCACAGATAACAAACCCTTTTCCATCCACCAATGTTTCTCCAACGGGTGCTAGCAAGAAAAGAAAGAGTAAAGTTCTTGTTCAATATCAAGAAGCCATTAAGGAGGTTTCAAGAATTGAGGATGAGGCTTACCATTCTCTACAAAGAGACCTTTCACCCCCTTATGCACCAGAACTAGAAGACATCCCTTCCTCTACTAAAGCCACAACCAAGGAAGGAAGGAAGCTACACTTCTCTTCATCTCCTTCAGTAGATAGCACCAATATCAGAAGGCCTTTCACAAGGTCATCAACTCTCAAAGGGGGTGTTGAAGAACAGGTCCTACCAAAGGTCCACATTCTAAAGAAGAAGAGAGATAAGGGAAAACACATTGAGAATCCTGTTGAGATAGAAGAAGTAATCCCTGTGTAGGAAGAATATGAAGCCATAAAAAATCATGTTGAGACTGTTCACATCACCACTCCACCTAGAAACAAGACCTTCAAAATATTGATTAGACAAATCACGGATGCTAGGAAGGAATTGGCTTGTTTGAAAATAGAAGGCATGTCTGACAGGATTAAGATGAAATAAATCATGGATGGCTAACACCACACTCTTGATTTAGCAATATTTGTAGCAAGAAGAGCCCAGCCTCTTCATAAGCAACTCGAGAACCTCTATAGGCAAAACATAGACTTTCAGTCTCAGAACAAAAAGATCAAAGCAGAGCTGCAACAACTCCAAGATGAGATGGCTCAAAGAAACTTAAATGTGTTGTTTGAAGCTTCTATTGAAGAAGAGAAGTCAGTAGCTAAGGAAAGCATAGCTCCAATGAAGAAACATGTTCCTGCTAAAGGGAAGCATGTTGATGTGCCAAAGGGAAGCCCTCCTTCCACAAGAAGGAGTGTCAGGTTGATGAAGTGATTGGTGAAAGGTGAGCTCCATTTTTGGGAATGGCCCCTTTTTGAAAGGTTCAGTAATTAAGGTTTAGGCTTCTAATGCATACTACTCAGATTTTTTGGTGTTTTGAAAAGAGTTAACTATTTCAACATTGGTAGCGCATACATTCCGTAGCACTATGGCACTACAAAATTGTCTAATTTTCATGTCCTATCAGTCTACTACCTCTAACGCTGCCTAATCACCTAAGATTGATGTAACGATGGTGATGCTAACTTCCCAGGGGTTCTACCAAATCTATCAGCATTGAAATGTGGTGCTACCAATTTAGTCAGGATGCTACCAAATTGTACGCAGACACACAGGAAGGTGCTACTGAAATTTTGGAAAAAGGTAAAATTCATCACAGAAACACACAGGCGTGGCACTACTGAAATTTTGGATAGAGGCCGAATTTTGACAGAGGCACACAGGTGCGGCTCTACCCATTCAACATGCCTAGTTTGGAAGTCAAACTACATAACTATAGGAATTTGGTGAAGGTGCTACAAAGGCTCGCTACCTAGAGTGCTACCAAATGAAGCTACCAACAGGTACCATGGATCAAGGACCTCGAACCATCCTTCTTGTGGATGGTTGCTGAAGTGGAGAAAGGAAAAGATAGCAGCTGACAACATGATGACAGTTACAAGGTTCTGAAGGACACTTGGCATGCAAGAAGTTGCGCATCAAAGAAGATCAAGTGATTTCAAAGTTGGTTGGATCAGTGGCCAACATTTTCCCTTTTTATTGCACAGTTGTTAGTGTAAGTTGTTAGATGAAATAACTACTTGGAGATTTTCATGGGAGGAAGGCTAGCTCACACCTCCACCTGTTGCCTTCCCTTTTTTTATAAATAGATAGTCTAAATTCTTTAGTAGGTTCGGATGGTTGAGCTAGGCTCCCTTATGTTGTAATATTTTGATGAATCTTTCTGTGAACTGGTTATGTACTTGATTTGAGACATCTTTATTAATAGAAATCAGCTTTTTTACTCCATCTTAGTTGCCTCTGATACTGAAGTATTCATGCTTGAATGATTCACATGGATTGTTGTGGTGATATTATGATGAATGTTTGATTATAGTATTATTATGATGTTCTTCAGTTCCCTTACAATTTGAATTCAAGAAGATCTTGTGTTTGAGTTTTCTTCCTTAGGTTGCTTGAAGACCTAATGTCCACAACAGACCTCTACATTTTCCTCACCAAATTCTTCCCTCTATTCACCTTTACTCCCACTTACTAACTGAAGTTAATCAAGAACTCAATTTCTTCTATATGCTAGCACAGATTTCTGAGTTAGAACATTATTATATTGAGTCTTATCCATTTGAACTCTTTAAAACTCATTTACATTGACACATAACCTGATGGGTACTGGGCTTACCTTTTATGCAATCTGAGGGTGATTCCTAGTACTAACAAAAGGGATTTTTTTTTTTCTATAGGAAAAATGGCAGGAAAGAGATTGTCTATGAATATATCTGGATCATGACCTGCAATAATAGAATCCAACAATGCAATTGGAACCTCCATGAATGTTAGGCAAAAAATTGATAACACAAGACCTTAGCTATCAAGGGAAATGAAGAATGATAGAGAGTGAAAATCTATGGAAGGTGAAAACTAACTGGAATATTTTTGGTTTGTTAAAGACTAGAAACGAAATAATGGAGATCATATATATTTTTATTGTGTCGAATTAGAATATGTGCAAGGAGATTATCTGACACTTGGATTGTTACAAGATACATGTTTGGTGTCATCCACATATATTGTTTATGCACTCGTCAAACAAGGCAGAACTTGTATCAAGATTATATATTGTTTCAAATTGAGAATTTATAACAAGAATGAATGTTTTACATAATTATGTGAATCCATTGTTGATGACATTGAGAAAGGAAATGTAAGTTTTATTTTTATTTTTATTTTGTATCATTTATTATTTTTGGTATCATGGTAATTTTTTAATTTTATTTAATATGAAAATGTTATATTTTATTTTTAGAGGATTTTTCTAAACGAATTTCACATATGTTAGTGGGGATTTACTCTATAGAGAATAATATCTTGGATACCATCAATGATTTTCATCTTGAAAAGACACAAGAATGAAGGAAAAAGAAACAAAAAGTAAGGGAGGTTGAAGCTGCAAGAGTAGGCACATACGAACATGAAATAAGAAAGAAAAGTCCCCATTCTAGAAATCCTAAAAGGGTTACATTTGAAAATGAGGAAACTCCAAATGAATATTTTGTTGATATTAGTCTCAATGAGGTTATCACTCCTTGAAAAAACAATAAACAAGATAAATGCAAAAGAGCGATGTTCAATGATGAGTCCATTCCTATTGATTCTAAAGAAATCATTGATTTAGATGAAACCCATTTAAATCATAAGAGGAAGAAAGCAAATGTTGTTGATGACTTTCAAGAAGCCAAAGTTAGCTCTGAGTATTATAGTAAAAGTCCTAAAGGTAGCAGAGAAATAAAAACACCAGGTGTTGATCTAGAAGATGGTATTATGAAAACAACACAAAATGTCATTCGAAATAAATTGAGGACGACGAACTTAGTTGATGATGGCCATACATTTCATTTGAATGTGAAACAATTTTATAAACCCATAGAAGGGAAAGAAAAATATCAAATTAGAAAACTGCATCACTTGCATATTCACAATTTGAAAGCATTGATCAGGTACAATCCATATGCACGTGTGGTTGACTACCTAGTTCTTGTTTACCCAATGGAAGTTCTTAGGAGGGAAGAATTTGATAGATCAAAATGTTTTGACTACAAATATTGTGTGATTGGAGGAAATCATTTTACAGAGGCTATAATAGAATTGATGCAATAATATCCAAATAATCCTTTTTTTGAGACAATAAAATGCATAATTTATGATGGTTTAACAGATTCAAAAATAAAGTTATTGGCATGGGATCATAACACAGACAATGAGTACAAAATGTCCATGAATTTCATTCAAAGGGTGAGATTTATCCATACTGAGTTTTCTAAAATATTTCATGGGGAGAGATCAAATGTTGATGCCAAGTTTCAAAAGTAATGTTGTATGGAAATAGGATTCTCACTTGATGATGAAAATGAAAAAGAAAAAAATCGCAAAGGAAGTGATGTATTTAGAGTTGTGGATAATTATTTTCAATTGGGATTTATAACTAGACAAGTATGGGATTTTATAGATGAGATCTTCACCCTATGGGAAAATATTAGTATAAAAAATCAGAGAGTTAAGAAGGTTAAACCATTGATATGTGGTACAAGTAAGATAGGTCCTAAAATAAAAAATCTTCCAGATGATATGACTATAACACCTTGGAGAACAATACAAGGAGTGAAGAATGAGAAACTTATCATAAATATATTATCATGTATAAGGTCGGGAGAATTTTCAATGGAAGAAATGTGTGATGAATTTAAAAAGTAAGTTTGTTGAGTTATTTTTGTTTAAGATAGGACAAGAAATTATTTTTTTCAATTTAACATATCGACGTTCTAAGTATTTTATTATATATATCATTATAACATTTTATCTATTTATTTAGTCACAAGGTGTATATGAGAATACAAGAGGAAATTGTTAAGACGTTGAATGAAGAAAGTTGGGATGTTGTTAAACTCAACTATCTAGATTCAAGATCTACAACAGTATTGAAACATTTTTTTGTTGCATTCAAAAAGGTATGTTGATTTATTACATTCATATTATTCGTTTGTAAGTTAATTTATTTATATTTTAATATTTATAGATATATAACTATATGTTTATTTGTTTCATTAAAGATTCCAAAGAGAATCCAGATGGAGTACCTGAAACCTTCAAAAGTTTTATTCAAAAAACCAAGTTTGAAAGAGAAAGCATGAGACTTGTTCAAACTGTTGAACTTGATGATGCCCTTGATCACTAAATTTGGAATGGGCTCGATACTTTTCAATATAAAGTGATATTAGGTTATTGTGAAC
Organism: Picea engelmannii; assembly: GCA_009831015.1. Classification (NCBI taxonomy): domain Eukaryota; kingdom Viridiplantae; phylum Streptophyta; class Pinopsida; order Pinales; family Pinaceae; genus Picea; species Picea engelmannii. The sequence goes on along the minus strand of ML783080.1, from coordinate 574,124 downwards.
AACTTGCAAATATTGTTCCTAAAATATAATACTCCCTAGTTATTCTAGATATCCCTCATGGTTATAATATCCAAAACATTGGATATGATACTGAGCCGTATACTTACCAAGCTTTCAATAAAGTGGTTATGGGATTTACAGAAGTCACAACATCACCATTTTGGAGATTTATGGTTTTTCATTCAGACACACAACAAGGATTAGTACAATCAATCTTCAAGGAAAAATAAAAGACAAGGATGCAGTCTATTAGGTAAGATATTGAAAGTGTATGTTTAGCAATTAAGATTAGAAAGCAATTCTATTAATTCACAAGTTAATTGAATTTGCACTTCTTTATGTTACATGCACAATCCTAATATTTAGAGCTCCAATAGAGAATAATTTAAATGTGATTTTGAGAGTATACATCTTGTAACCTGGACAAAAGATGATTCTTATAATTTTATTCTTGTCAATGTAAAGGATGGAGAGACTCCTAGTAGTGTATTGGTATACAATGTTGTGGTTATAAAGATAACATATGAGGAAAATTGTTTGAAGGGAGAGATGATTAACATTTATAAAAAACCACAAACATTAATTAATTATCTTATAGATACATTTTCAAATGAAGGAGATTCAGTTTTGGATTTGTTCTCGGATTCGGGTAAGAATTATGATCTAATATTTATGAAACCATACTTCAATATTATATTATTTTTAATTTATGTCTTTTTATAATATTTAACTTAATTATTTATTTTTTATTTGGTGATTAGGTACAACATTAGCATGTTGCTTATAGAAATGAAGAAATTGCATAGCCATAGAAAGTGGCCCAATGTAGTGCAATTTTATTCAACAAATAATTAATGCTATTCTATCTCTTCAAAATGAAATGAAAGAAGTTGGCTTGAGGAAAAAATCTTTAGTGAATCAAAGGTGTAAAAAATGTCAAATGAACCTCAAGTACCATTAGGAGGAATGATTTGATTACTTTGGAGAACTTGCAGATATCAAAGAGTCAATGGAAGAGCAAAATGAACAATGGAAGCACAAAATGATGTCAAAGAAGATGTTAATGTGTCTGTTGAGAACGATGAATTTGGGATATATGTTATTGTTGATTAGTTTTAAGATGCCCTTGAAGACGATGCTCAATTTTGCAAATTTTTTTATGAGCTATAACTGTAATGTTTTGACTTTCAGATTTTAAAATAAGAACAAAGATGTATCTATTGTTGTTTTGTTATTAATCTTGTTATTGTTATTAATATTGTTATTGTTTTCTTTTTCATTTTATTTGTATGTGAGTCACTATACTATGGAAATTTTTATTAAATGTTGTCATTTTTTTACTTCAAATGTATAAAAATATGAAAGAAAATGTTAATTTTTTATAACATTTTGATTTTTTTTTGTTTAATTATGTCCATAAAAATATTTTATTTGACATGTTATTTTAAAGGAATAGGTACCAAAATGTATAGGTTTTTTTATTATATATGGCTATAAAATGTATATTTTTTTGCTAAATATTCAAAAGTAGTGTTCTTTAACTACAATTTTTTCTATGTATTGAAGTAAATGTAAACAATGTATTAAAAATGATGTTTTCCACTATATTTTAAAAGTATGGAACAATAAATTAATTAAGAAGACACAATTATATGAAAAATCGCAACTTCAAAAAATTAAATGGTAAAACATATTTTTAAGATTGAAAGAAGCATGGAAAAATGACTAAAAACACCATTGAATAAAAAAAATAGAAAAATTTGAAAATGGATGAAAAATAAGCATTTAAAAAATAATGTGGAAACATTGTGGATCGAAAATTTAAAATATTGAAAACCCACCTAAAAAGGAGGGGTGTTATCGGTAGCACCATTTTTAAAAACGGGGTAAAATATTGGACCCCCAAAAAACTTGAACTCTCTAGACTTCTCGTTAAGTTGGTAACTATGTTGAGGGAGTTCAATTAATGAGAATAGAGAAGAACATTGAGGAAGTAAGAGACATCGTCCACCTGATCCATGTGTCTGAGAAGCCAAAGGCCAAGAGAGTGTGATGTATGTATTACTAGATTAGTTTATTGAATGCCTTGGACATATCCAACTTAAATAGCATACTTGCAAATTTAATGGCTTTGAGAGAATAGATCATTTCATGCACTAGAATGAAGCCATCGAGGATTTGGTATCCTTCCACATATCCAATTTGTTACGGTGAGATGACTCTAGGAAACATTGGTTTGATCTAGTTGGAAATGACTTTGGTGATCACTTTGTAAACAACATTGCAAAGAGAGGTCTGTCTAAACTTGTTGGGGTCTTCTACCTTTTCCTCCTTAGGGATGAGAGCAAGAAAGGTGGCATTCATAGTTGGGAGAACATTGAAATAGTGTCTAGAGTCTTCAACTAGTTCCCAAATATCTTGCTTGATAATTGGCTAGCAGGCATGGAAAAAATCTATGGTGAAGCCATTACATCTCAGGGATTTTCCCTTGGGCATATTTGTGACTACTCGCTCAATTTCCTCCAGCATAATGGGTCTAAGGAGAGCCTTATTCTACTCTTGCAAAACTAATTTAGGAATATTGCAGGTTATTTTTTTGATGGCCTCTGATCTTTCTTGTTGAGGTTCTGAGAGCAAAGTTTTAAAGTAGTGGACTAGTTCTTTCTCAATTGTAGCACGGTCTTCTAAATGGTTCTTTTGAATTTCCTTGATGGTGGTTATTCTATTATGGTGGTGGCACTAGATTGTTGATGTTTCAAAGAACTTGGAGTTCTTGTCACCCTCCTTTAGCCATTACATTCTATATTTTTGCTTCCAAAGGATTTCTTCTTGTGTGGCTCTATCATCCAACTATGTTTGAAGTTTAGTATCCTCGAGGGTGATCTATTCAGTTCATCCCTCAAGTATAATTGCTTTTTGAACAAGATCCATTTGATTCTCAAGCTCTCTTTTAGATTTAAATATTTCCCCAAAGACCTCTTTGATTCAATTCTTCAGCCTGAGTTTAGTCTGCTTTAGGCGTTGTTGAAATCGATACATGGGTATGCCTTGGGGGTTACCAGTTTCAAGCCAACAAAGTTGAATATTTTCTATGAAAGAGGGATGGTTAAGAAAAAATGACTCAAAGCAGAAAGGTCGAAGTTTTGGGCTGCCAAAAAAGTCGATTCCTAGATTAATGGGCCAGTGATCAGATCTAGAGTAGGGCAAGATAATGGAATCTAAGTGAAGGCTAGAGAGAAGAAGGGATTAAGAAACAAGGAATCTGTCAAGACGGGAGGCAACTTGGTTATCTCCTCCACATCGATTGTTCTAGGTGTGCATGTCATTTAAAGTTTGCATGTCAATTAGGTGTAGTAAATGAATAATTTCTTGGAATTTTTGTGAATCCTAATCCAAGCGGTGAATTTCTCCTCTTTTTTCATACAACAAGTTTATGAGGTTAAAGTCGCCTCTTATTATCCAATGCTTATCACCAATGATGGATTTGATGGCTGTGATAGAGTTAAAAATAGGATCTTGTCAGGGACCATTTGGGATCCATAGACATTGGTTAAGAAACCATTTTCTAGAAATCCTATGAATTGGAAGTGGGTATAGAGGGTTTGAGGGGTGCTGAAATAAGTAGTTAAGGATATCTCAGTTGGATTCCAAAAGATTTCTAAGCCTCCCGATGCCCCTAGGAATCAATGGTAATCGCTTGGGAACCTTTTGAGACTTTGGAAGCAATCGTTGAGACTAGGTTGTTGTTGCACTTAGTTTATTTAATCATTACCATAATGGGTTGTTCTTTGGATATGATGTTATTCAAAGTCTTATGTTTTCTTTTTCCATTGAGACCTTAGATATTCCATGACAGGATATTCATGAGGAACTATTGGGGTTAGGGAGATACAAATTTTTCATCAGTATCATTCTCCCAAAGTTGACCAACATCTCTCTAAGATATTGAAGGAGTTGTTTATTACTTCTTCTACCTCACTTTTTATCTTCGTTAGATAGTTTAGATGGGTCATTGGAAGCATTAGTTTTAACTCCTAGGGATGTAGAGGTGGAGGGCCTACCGTTTTTACGGGTGTTTCACCAATATTTACTTTGGACTAAGGCATCCTTTACTAGTTGGATTTGTTACTCAGGGTTGGAACTTGGATCTCGTCTCCTCCAGGCTACCTCCAGAGACTAAAGGTCAAGGGAACGAAGCTCCATTTCCTCTCCATATTTTGAATCTCCCTTATCTTCTCCCTCATGCACCATGTCTATATCAAGATTTTCTCCAATCTGTATTATTTCCTTTGTTAATATCCTTCATTTTTCCTTTTCTTCTTTGGTTTCCTCAACATTTGGATCTGATTCCATGGATGTCTACTTTTCTATTTCCTCTAGTGTGTTCCCTTTAGGTCCTTCCAGTTTTTTCTAGAGGGTTTCAAAGATATTGATGGCTTTGATGTCCTTTCGAGCTAGAGGGGTTTTTGGCTTCCTGACATTTCTTCTTTTTGAGGTAATTGTTTCAAAATCCTCCACATATTTTGGATTGGTATTCTTTGTTGAGTTAGACAATTATTTTGAGGGTAATTCCTTTAAGAGATGCTCATGTTCATGACATTTCCTTCAGAAAAAAGGAATGTGCTCGTAATATATTGTTTGCAATCATTTGGTATCCTAGTAGCTTAAGCACATCGAGTATGGAAAGGCTCTAGAGACATTCAAATACACATATATTCGAGCATAACAGGCATAATGCCCCTATTTGGTTACCTCAGAATTTTTGACAAATCATATTGGAGCATTCTCGATGCCTTCAAGAATCTCCTCATCCCAAAATTCATGTGGAAACAAGTACAACCTGATCCATGTAGGGGCCATTGTGAATTATTTTTGGGGGCTGATTTTTTTGGACCATAAGAAAATGTATAGCCCTGCTAAATTAAATAAATATGTGTGATTTTCAAAGACCTTCTCGTTGTCCTCCAGGTTGGTGAATATTGTTGTGAAGAAGCCTTTGGATCCTAGTTTTAGGTCAACTTGTCCTTTTGGTTTCCACCGGGTTTGGATCCACCAATCCAGGGATTTCTCCATCAACAATATACCCATGAATTTATCAATTATGGCATGGTTTCACATGTTCTTAATGAATTGTTTGATCTTATTTAAGGCAATTTTATACTTTGGTATTTCTAGTGCTTTTGGAATGCATTGACCTGCTCCTATTTGGTTCTTGTTCTTCAAATTTTGGGTCTCTTGGCTAGATATGGTATCTTTTGCAGTCTCTTTTCCTACCCCTCTCACTCCATCTTCATGATCTATTGATTTTCCTTATTCAGGGTGATGTGGAGCGTGACTAGCTAAGGGGAGGCTAGCCAATGCATCATTGTAGGAGGGAGAGGTGCTCCCTCCCTAGTAGCCACCATGAGCTTTGTTACAAATCTTGTGAAAAGAAGAAAGTTGAAACCCTATGTGAGCCTATTCGTTGTTTTAAAATCAATGTGTGCTTTAATGTTAAATTAGACTATTTATCTAATTTAAAGTATGAAATTTAGTTTTTGTTAATAATATTTTTTATTAAATAAAATGACTATCATTTTAATATTAAAAATATTATAACAACAATTTAAATTAAATTATTATCATATTCTTATATTTATTATCAAAAATATTATAATCACATTTATTGTCAAAAATATGATATGTATTAATACTTATTATACATTATTACATTTAACCATCATTTTTGGAACTTCATTTATCATTTATCCATGTTAAACATCCATTTAGAAAATTCCTCAACATGGTTAGTCATCTTTCCTCTTCTCCCCTACTTATGTTATTACATATCATTAAATGATCATTTAATCAATGTGTATGATTTAAGATTTGATCTCCTAGTTGTTAGATATTAATATAAAGAAATGAAATATTTGCAAAGTAGTTAGTCCCTGCCTTCACAGTAAGTTCCGTACAACGTACAAGGAGCTCCAGTACGTACTCATTACCAAAACGAGTGAATTCATTAATACATTACCATTAACTATTAGTTAACAACTTAATTCGATGACTCAATAAGTTATAACAACAATAATTTAAAAAATTTCATCCAAAATATGTGTATATAAGCAATAAAATTATAAAAATAATGGTTTGATGTAACTTATCATCTAATGTGTATATAAAGTAATAAAATTCATAAACAAGAATTGTATAAAACACATATAAATAAAAAATGGAATTGTTATACTGTATTTTTAGCTTATTGTCGAAGGAATTATCCATGAATGAACTGAAGGCAAAAGACAATTGAAGTAGGTGAGACATTGCAGTTAGTGCGAACTTGTAGAGACCATTTATTTATCGTCAATTGACTGCTTTTGGACAAGTCAAAAACCCATTTCATCATTTCAAATCCCTCTCCACTCACCCACAACTAGTCCTTGCCATGTTTAATAATTGAGTTGCATCAGGTTTAGTGGAGTTTCAACATATTTTTAACTAAAAGGTTGGTGTTTCAACATATTTTTAACTAAAAAGGAATACATATGACTGAGGGAGGCTCTCACATAAACTGCTTCATTTTTCTCTTTGATATTGGTAGTAGGTATGCTTCAATATTGGTTCACAATTTTACTATGATATCGGTACGAATCATTATTAGAATAGAATAGAAGTCTAAAATTTTAAAATCTAAAATTTTGAGATTACTTTACTTTTAAATAAAATTTTGAAAATTGTTTAAAAATGTCCAAAAATTGACTCTCTCTGAAGAGAAATCCCAACTACAAAGAGAATACATAAGAATGTCCCACCCAATTATAATGAGAATCCTCCAATACTAACTATATTGTATATCATCCAAATTATTATCATATATATAGTGACATGACCACCTAGAGATTACTGATCAGTGTGGCCCACTATACTTGCATACATCTATTAAATGCATCATGGGAAATGGTTTGAGTTTATATTAGTAAAGTGTTATTTTTTGAAGATGTTTTTGTCATTAGGTCATATGCTGATTGCGCATGTCTTTAGGTTTCAGCTATCTTGTCAGAATAGAAAAACTTATATATGAAAACAAAATATCAATATAGCAGAGCGACTCAAATAAGTCATTGGGAAAATCTTGTAGATGAAAACAAAAATATCATAATAGAGAAGTCATGCAAATAATTTAAAGTTGATGACACTGAACTAACAAGCATTATAAAATAAAAAAAATTAAAGGGAAATAAGTATTATCTATCATAGTGTTATAAGAATAATAAAGTGTTATTATCACAGTTTTACAATAATAAAATATATATTAATGAGCAGGTGTCCTTACCATGGTTCAAAATTTAAAAACGTAACATTCCTTGTCCACATGGAACCACTGCCATGGATCCCTTGGGTGGTTTTGTCAAATTTATGATCATGATCTGCATGGAGGAGGCTCGATATCATTATTTTTACAAAATCAAGTGAAGTATCCTCATTACAGTCATGAACATCATATTGGAATGAATGAGGATCGAAATTGAGATTACTGTATGAATGTGCCACCAGGGTAAGATTTACCAACTCTTGAGAAAGCTCTTAATCTTGATCATCTTGCATCGTCTGCCTACCCACCTTCAAAAGAAGATATTTTTTGGCTTGCACTTTGTCCAACGAATGGAGGTATGGTATTCATTATATGAGGAGAACGTAATTGTTTTGTTGCTACCATAGTGGTTGGGAGACCACTCAACTAGATGGGAGAAACCAACTTCAAGTTAGTCCATTTTCTATTGTTCGGGTTTAGAACTGCGTGAGATAGTTCGATTGACTTGAACCCACCTGTCACTCACTACTTATTTATTTCCCCTCATAACTACAATCAAGAAGCTTCTCAAGATTACCATTTATCACTGGCTTCCCCATAACAGAAACATATAATATCCAGAAATCCAGTGAAATTGATGAATGTGGGGGTCCAGCCCAAGAACAAGCACAAGTCAGGAGTGTCATATTATAAGCCCATAAAGATAAGTATGAGGTTGGGATGACTCCCAGGTCCAGCTCCTCCCTTCATCTAGTCTCCTTGAGTCTCGACTTGTCTTGAGGTCTCGCCCCGAGGGGAGAATGAGTATGCCAATGAGGTGAGTGATTTTTTAAAGTGTTGTATCAGGTTGTTAAGTAATCACCAATTATCTAAGAAATTGATAGATTTTCTGGCTAAATGGATGTTAATGCTAGAATATGAGGAGCCCTTCATGGCTCCCCTCCCTGAGTTAAATATAAGACATATAAAGAAGAAAAAAAGAGATACTAGAAGGTACATTACCTTGATATTATGAGATAGAAGGGGAGCCATCTACTTTCAAATATTTCACTATATTACTCAAGTCAAGATAAGATAAGATGTAAATAGAAGTATGAGGTCGAGATGATTCCTAGCTCACACTCTTCCCCTTAGGTGGTCTCCCTGAGTCTCGAATTGTCCTGAGGTCTCTCCCCATGGGGAGAATGAGTTTTCCAATGAGGTGAGTGGGTTTTTAAAGTGTTTTGTTGGATTGTTAAGTAATCACTAGTTATTCCAACCAACACTACCAAGCCCCACCCTTGTGGTAGATTAATACACATTAAATTACCTCATCAGTTGCAGTGCATGGGCTTCAAACCTTATCGATTATTTCTTGAGAAAAAGGAAAAGAAGAACATGGAAATTTACATCATATGCATATAATAATTTCGGGTACATTATATCTGCATATCCAATGCACTTGAAGCTATAATCTATGCTTCCATCTGATATTTCTTGTATCACCCGCTAGAAAGTTGACCTCTTGGAACTTATAGGATCTCATAAGGATATAAATAAGAAAAATTATATTGCATTCATGTACACACAATTTCAGATGTAGTGCTTTATATAAAAGGACAAGAAAACATACCTTGTGTATGGGCTTGGACTAGTCTTGATCCAGAATCTTTTCATCAAAGTGACTTAGAAAGAATTGTATTAAACGAGCATAAATTAAAGTGCATCATTAAAGAAGTAAAAAATCAATAATGAAGAGACATAAGCATAAAATATGAACACAAAAAATTGATAACAGAGTTCATTCCTGGTGGACTATGTCTCCGAGTCCTGCTCTCAAATGGGTAGGCCTTTTTATTAACTCGGCAAAAGAATTTGGAAAAATACATAAGTATACCTCATTCTGGAATCAAGATGCAAAAGCTTTGTTCAGATCATAAAACAAACAACACCATTGAATTCGTGGCATCGAATTACCCAAAAATTATTGTCTCCATGACTCAATCTGACTCTGGCACTTCCAGGCCCAAGAGAAACTCTGTCTTGGTTTTTGTACCCTGCAACCTACAATTAATGCCAAAATTGCCTCATAAATCGTGTCGGTCGCACCCTCATGCGCCTCCCCTTAATCACTGGGCAGATTCAATTTTTAAATAAAATTATGGTCTTTCTAATCAACATAGGTCGTTGGACTAGTGGTTGGCGGAGCGTTTGTTAAGGCATAGATAAAGGGGAAGGTCCCGGGGTCGAGCCCGCAGGCCTCCCCTTTTGCATTGTTGGTTGTAAAAAAA
>ML783080.1:530757-558541 GCA_009831015.1 Picea engelmannii | reverse complement strand
ATATGTTTGTTTGGCGCTAGATTTGGTGGGGTCCCATCGGATTTGGAAGACCCACCAATCCTTTTTTTTTTTTGAAATTTCGTTCTCAGGCCGTCATTGGGAATTTTATTACTGCCACGTGGCAGCCCATGACTGGTCCACATGCCAACCAACCATTGGGCCACGTCCACCACCTGTACAGTCACATGCCATGTCAAAGTACGATATACCACCCCAGTTGCCACATCACCATATGGTATTCCATGTTGTTGTATGGACTACCACATGGAACATTTTTACTGGTTCACGAAATGATCCGAAAAATCCAAATATGATGTACATGTGGCAGCCTCTCGTGCTGCCATGTCACCATGATGATTTTAGCATGAAACATGTCACCTCCTACGTGTGCCGCGTATGATGTATGTATGATGATGTCAACGGTATGGATGCTAACTCATCCGCCTGTTGACTGGCCTAGGTTGACCAAACTTTGACTGTGAATATCTTTTTATCCGTAACTTTGTTTGACGAGTCATTTGTATCGTTGGAAATTTTGTGACAATGTCTTTGCGATGATTCCATTTTCACTAAGTTTTGAGAACTTTGATTTTTTTCCCTTTCTCTATCTACTGAGGCCATTCTGAGCTTCCTAAGTTTCTTTTGCGAGTTTTGAGTTGTCCTTAGTCTTTTGTGGATCCTTTTTGGATTAGGTCTTTAGGGTTGATACATTTGGTCACTCCTAGGGCCATGGATACGGGGAATTAAGAAAACTATGGATTGAGTTTGTGTGTTAACAAATTAAAAAGGTTTAAAGTTGACATGTTCATTTAACTTTGGGGAACTTGTTAGGGTTGGTGTCAACTCCAATCATTTTGGATGATCCTCTCACTCTCGCACCCTCGAAAACATTCAAAAATATAGGTGAACCAAGAAAGTAAATAATGAAAAACATTCTGAAATTGTTTGACAAGAAAATATACATCAAGATTCTAATTTGGTGAAAACTCATTGATCGCAAGGTCAAGTGAGCCGAGACCGAAGATGGCTAATGTTGATCCATGTTATACGTTATTTGTATTCCATGCAACACCAACACCTAGAGATACTATATCATGTATCGTCAACATAAAGGGAAAATGATTCCTATTTCTATTTGTGTGTGTAATGCTCACTGATAGGTTTCTATTTTTAAATGATAGCGGATATCAATGTTAGAAGATGATGAGCCCATCACGTTTCCCCTCCCTGATATGAATATAAGACATATCAAGAAGAAAAGAAGAGATACTAGAAGGTACATTACCCTGATCTTATGAGATAGAAGGGGAGTCATTTGTTGTCAAATATTCCATTATGTTACTCAAATCAGGATAAGATAAAATGTATTAGAGAAGGATCAACTCATTGATTCACGCTGACACAATATAAAAATAAGAGGAATCAATTTCCCTTACTGGTGGGTTGGAGTAGAAGTCATTGAACCAACATTGATTGTTCTGGCATGGGAGCGGGATCTAGTAATCTTGTATAATTTGAGATGGAAAGAAAAGCACAAACGAAGATGTGACCCTTTGAATCCAACATGGTTGTATAATTTGAGATGAAAAGAAAATCACGAACGAATATCATCTGGTATCTCTCGCCTAAGTGAATGTAAAGGAATGATAGTTGCATAACATAGGAATGCCAGACCTATCCACATAGAAGAGATATCAAAGAGATCGAATGACATACAGTACATGCCTTTCTTGCCACATTTTAGGTTGATTATTTAGATTTTTGCAGGATAATGGGAGGGTGTTGCGGTGGGAGGCCCTTACCAATAACCTGCAAGATCTACAACATGTTGTTGTAAATGTGTTGAACCTTCATATAATAGATCTATCTGGGAATTGACATACACAATTTCAGATAAAATAGAAGAAAAAAGAATCAAGAGAGAAAGAATGGAAGAATTCTCATTAACCAAATGAATGAATGATGATTTACACATGATATACTCTGTATAACTCAAAAAATGTGCACATGAGTAGAATACAATGCACCATAGTGGTGCTCTAGAGTGATATGGACACACACCAATAGTTACAAGAGTAAACTACCACCTAATCTAGTCTCTCAATCAGTTACAGGAGTGAACTGCCACCTAGCTGAGTTAACTAGTATATCAGTCTTCAGTTAACTAACTGAAACAAGGTGAAGGGAGGAGGAGATCATGGAATCATGAGTAATGCGCTAGATGGTGATGATCCCAAGGACAATGTGCATTAGTTGGTGATTATCCCAATGTTACATGGTGATAATACCAATGTGGCATCTAGACTCCACTCAACTGATCAAACTGAAGTGTGAACTGAAGAGAATATTCTCCCTAGAGGAATATTCTTCATAAAATATATGATATTGAATAATGACTAATAAACATAGGAAAAAACTTAGGAAAAAGAAATCCTAGGTGTGTGTGAAGTAACTCTAACACCCCCTTGAACATCATTATGGTGAAAATAAAGAATGTGTCCCACCAACGAGGCCATGTTAGGTACCCAAATACAAAACATACACTGAAATAAATGAGGAAAAAGGGAAAATCTCATGAGAAAATCCCCCCCTCAAAGTACAATGTAGGTAAAAATAAGAACTGACAGTTGATATGCAATTGTTTCCTCCACTCCAAGATGACATCACAGAGAATGAAACTTCTACTCAGTGAAGGTCTTGGTAAAGATGTGTGCAATTTGTTCTGTTGAAGGACAAAAATGTAGGTCGATGATCCCCTCGTGTACTAAGTCCCAGATGTAGTGCATGTGGATCTCAATGTGCTTCATCTGCTTCCTTTGAATTGGATCTCTGTAGAAATTCAAAGTGATCTAGTTGTCACACCAGATGATGATCGGCTGATGAAACTGAATTCCCAACTCAGTGAGAAAATGTTGTAGCCACATAGCCTGAATGGTTATGTTAAGTACCCCTCTGTACTCTTCCTTGACTGAAGAAATAGCAATAACAAACTTCTTCTTTCTTGACCAAAAGATAGGCCCAAAACCAAGACTGAGTGAGTAACTAGATGTGGACTTGCAATCAATGTTGTCGTCAGCCCAGTCAGAATCACTGAACCTGATGAGGTCTAATGTAGAGTTTTTTGAATATTGAATCCCAAAGGTGATGGTGCCCTATACGTATCAAAGGATACACTTTGCAGCCTTCCAATGTAGCTCATGTGGCTCCTGCATGAACTTGGAGACTGCTCCCACTCAATAGGAGAGGTTTGGTCTTGAGTGTGTGAGACACAAAAACATACCCACTAGTTGTTTGTATAGTGTGATGTCAACCAGTGGAGTGTCCCTTCCATCCTCAATTCTGACTCTTGATAGGAAAGGATTCGGGGAATACTTGCAGTCAGTCATGTGAAATCTCTCAAGGAGATCTCGTGCATACTTAACCTAAGAAATTTTGATGCATGATGCATCCTAACTAATCTCAAGTCCAAGGAAGAAATGTAACGGACCCATGTTCATCATCAAGAACTGATCATGTAGAATCCTCTTGACTGCAACAATCGTTGAAGTTGAGCAATCGATGATCAACAAATAATCAACATACAAAACTAGGAGTAGAAGTGAATCACACGTCTTGAGTATGTAAACATCCAGGTATGATTTACAACATACAAATTTTTGTGACAATAGGTAGGATTCCATCTTGGCATACCATGCCCTCGGAGCCTGCTTGAGGCCATAAAGAGATTTCTTTAGTCGAGAGACCAAGGATGAATCCTGCATAAATCCCTGGGGCTTCTCCATATAGATCTCCTTAGAGAGATCACCATGAAGAAATTCATTCTTCACATCCAACTGATGGACTTCCCGCCCCTTGGTTGTTGTAATGGCAAGTGCCAAATGTATTGAATCCATCTTCGCTACTAGAGCAAAGGTCTCATCATAGTTAATGCCATGCACCTGTTGAAAGCCTTTAGCAACTAGCATGGTTTTGTATCTAATAATATGTCCATCCACTATGCACTTGGTATTGTAGACCCATTTTCACCTGACAAATTTCCTTCTAGAACGAAGGGAAACCATATCCCAAGTTTGGTTCTCGAGGAGGGAGTTGTACTCCTCCTGCATGGTGGATTCCCAAAAGGAATTTCCAGCAGGCTCGCCATAAGACTATGGATCTGAAGACTAAACCAAGAAAATATGCCTAGGTGGCAATGGTTCAGTGGCAGTGAGTGCAAGAGGAGGCTCCTTGAAATCAAATCAAGTCCTCCTAGTATCAGTTGGATCACCAACAAGATTCCCTGCATCCTGAAGAGTAGTCTGGGCCCACTTGGACCTTTTCTTTAGCTTTGCATCTGCATATGGATGCATTGAATCTGCATCTGACTGAAATGACTATGTATCTCAATCATTTGAATCCTGTGAATCATAAATCTCATCTAAATAAGAGTTGGCATGTGAGTGCTCATCATCTTTGACAAGTGGAAGAACAAAAATGTTTCCATGCGGCTATTGAGGTACATGCAAGACACTTTCCTCAAATTGGACACTACACTCAATGATGAGCCGGTCTTAGGAAATATCAATGAGTCTGTATCCCTTCACCTCGTCGGGGTATCCAAAAAAGATACACTCTTTTCTTTGTGGATCAAGTTCCTTCCTCTTCTCATAGGGAATCTTGTCCCATGCACGTGAACCGAAAATACGAAAGTGGGTCACTTTCGGTTTGAGGCTGCTCCAAGCCTCATAGGGGGTCTTATCCTTGATATATCAATGGGGATATTTTTTTTGGATGTAGGTTTCACAAGTAAGTTCTTTAGCCCATAATCGTTGTGGAAGTGACTTTCCATGTAGCATGCAAGATGCTATCTCTTTTATAGATCTATTTTCCGCTCATCAACTCTATTTTGTTGTGGAGTATAGGGAATCATGTGCTGCAATTGAATCCCTACCTTATGACAGATATTTTGTATTGCATGGTTGAAATACTCTCCCCCATTCTCTATTCGGAGGACTTTGATTTTCTTTCCTGATTGTGTCTCAACAAGGGTTTTGAAATCTTTGAGGTGTTGAAAGACCTATCATTTTTTCTTGAGAAAGTAAATCCATGTGAAGCATGAGAAATCATCAACAAAAATGATCACATACCTTTCTTTGTTGATTGATGGATGCGGAAAAGGGCCCATGAGATCACTATGGATCATATATAAAGGAGAGGAAGCCTTTTGTGTCTTTTCTTTGTCGAATTTCTCTTTAGGGTATTTTCCAAGAGCACATCCCTCACAAATTCCTTTGGAGAAGTGGATGTTGGGTATATCATCAACCATCCCTGCTTTATAAGCTTTTGCATATATCTGAAATTTAAATGCCCAAACCTTTCATGCCATATCCTACTGCTTTCATCAGCATGGGTAAGCAGTAATGAAGAATCCGGTTCAATAAATTCAAAAAATGTATAGAGTCTAGATTGATGATTTACCTCACCAGTAGCAACCCTGAAATTGGTTTTCATGTCACAAATATCCACTGCATCAGGTCTGAATATGAATCTCTGATGCATACCCCCCTTCTCTCCTCGGGGTTTCTTGACATCCCGGTCAAGGATTGTTAAATATTATTGAGCTGGATCAACTCCTCATGATCTTTTTGGTCTCAAATTCAATCAAACACAGGCCCTGTTATCACCCGCAGGGGTTTCCCGGTCATGATCTGATCGTTACCGATTTGTCATTCGATCAACGATTCACAGTAATTGTGGGTTGCCAACGTTCTCTCTCTTTATCGGAGAGTTCCATCCCCACAATCAGAAAATTTCTCACCCAATCTTGATTTAAATCATGGTCGTTGATCTCCTGTCTCGACAAGATCAATGGCTCTAGCGAATAGTGGGTTGTGAACTAGCATGTTCACTAATTTTTCCTCTACTCCCTAAAATGATTCCCCACCATCGATTTTCCATTCTCAGATTGATGGCTATTTGCAAGTCCATCTCTCTTAGCACCCTTTTCAAAGTCTCTCACTAACAGGCGTTAGCTTCTTTCTTTCATGTGACCTTGGGTTGTGACCCAGGGATTAAACTCCTAGCGCTTTGTGACTTCAGAACCTTCAACCAAGATTAGATCAATGGTCCTCGACCTCCTTCAAAATCAATGATCAAGATCCACTTCAGGACTCCACACTTCAAGAGTTCGGCACTTTCGACCTCCGCTTTCCCCCGAAGTATTTTGTACCCGAAGTTCCATATCAGGCGCAACATGTCCACCTTAAATCAGCAGCTCTAGTCCACTTCAGGACTTCGACCTTCGGATGTGTCGACTTTTTCCCGCTCACTTTCTCCCAGAACACTTTCACCTGGAGTTCACGATCTATTGACACGTACCTCCCATGGATCAACGACCATAAGCCTCTTCGACTATTCAAGCTTCAGGAGTTTCAACTCTCCACCTTTGCTTTCTCTTGGAGCACTTCCACCTGAAGTACACAATCTGTCGACGTGTGTCCTTCTGGATCTGACGGCCATGATCCACTTCGGCTCTTCGGGGTTTGGGAGTTTCAAACTCCTGCACATTCGTTCCTCCCAGAGTAGTTTCACCCGAAGATGATGGATTCCCGCCACATGTCCTTTTGGATGATAGTTGGTCCTTAACCTCTTTGGGAATTACAAGAATCATCGCTCCTATGTACATGCAGAGACTTAAAACTCATGCGCTTTTCCTAGATCCAACAATCTACAATGATCCCTCTCCCTCCTGGATGGATCTTAGCCGATGACTTGTGATATCTTCAAAGCTTCAATCCCTTTGAATATTTATCCCCGTTGTCTCTCCTAATATTTATCTCTCGGACCCTTTGACTCCTCAGAGGGATTACTCCAACACTTAGTCGAACTTCCAATCTTTGCAGTCCTTGAAACAGATTCCTAAGCAAGACTTAGCTTCTTGTGGGCGATTGTGCACACCTTGCAGTAGTCTCTTTGCACTCCTTGCAAATGGAAGTTTCACACTATATCTTCTAAGCTTCTGAGTCGAAACAGACTCCGTCAACGCACTCCTTGTGGACTGTATGCACACCTTGCATAAACGCAATGGAGAAAAACAATTGAAACTTATCCAAATACTTCACAGTTTCATATACTCAATAACATAACTCATTCATTCATGAAAACAGAAAATAACAAGGAACTGTAAACAGTAGCAACACCATGCATTGGATCAATTTTCCTTTGTTATATTCATTCAAATGTAAATGGCTATATATATGATAAAACAATAACTAAAAATTCAACAACAACTAAATCACAACAATATCCTACTAATTTGCAGCAGCCTCATTCAGACATACAACACCTATATCTATCCTACAGGGATCCTAGGTTTCTCTCTGACTACTCATCTTCTCGAAAAAAAAACTAACTACTACTTAAGTTCTGTTACATTAAAGTCCAGGAGTGAAACTCCCATATCACTCGTGATCATTCAACTCCCAAGTGTTTAATCTTCTTCAGTTTTCAATCAGTTCAAAAAAAGATTTGCAGGAAACGCCAACGTTAAGATTTTGAATTGATTCAAAGGTGTGCTAAGGAGTTGAGTTGTCTCTCCACGTGTGCTTGATGATGGTGTTCCTGCATCATACTCCCTTGGAAAAAAAAATCATGGACTCTTGTCCATGAGCTCCTGCACTAACTTTCCATGCTTCTGGATATCAGCTACGTTTAACCAAATGGCATCTTCTACTGGGTTCCCCTTCCACTTTACCAAATACTCAAGGTATGTATTTCTCCTTGTATTCTTGCCAATCCTATGATCAATGATCTTCTCCATCTATTGTTTTTATGCTACAGGCATCTGCTTTTCCCACTGAAATCTTTCTCATCTTATGATTCTTTCACGTTGTCTTTCCCGTAAGGATACAGGTCTGAAACGTTCAATATGGGTGATATGACCACATCCTTTGGTAGATTTATCTTTAGGATCTTGCATGGTCCTATATTTTCCAGCTTCATCTTGTTGTGTGTCCCCATTCATAACCTTTCCTTTCTTATGTGTGTTAAGACTTGATCTCCCACTTCAAACTAAAATTCTCTCCTATGCTGATCAATTCTGTGTTTATACACTCCATTTATGTTCTGCAACTGCCCCTTGATCTGATTATGAATCTTCTACATTTATGCAGCGAATTCTTATGCTCCGGCGCTTCTTAATTCACTCTTTTTCAGATCTCTCAATTCTGATACTCCTCTTGGCTTCATTTCATACACTATCTAGAATGGACTCTTTCCTATACTTCAATTCACTGAGTCATTGTATGCAAACTCTGCTTGTTATAGAATTTGATCCCAATGGTTATGATGTTCATTGACCAAACTTCTCAACAAATTTCCCAAGCTCCGATTCACCACCTCTGTCTGCCCATCTGTTTGAGGGTGATATTCTGAACTAAAAGACAGTTATGTCCCCAAATTCTTCCATAATGTTCTCCAGAAATGACCAACCAATTAGTGTCCCTATCTGAGACAATACTCTTGGGAAACCCATGAAGTCTCACAACTTCCTTGAAAAACAAATTTGCAATGTGTGTTGAATCATTTGTCTTCTGGCATGGGATAAAGTGTGCCATATTTGAGGATATATCAACCATAAAAAATATGGAATCACTTCCCCTTTGGGTTCTTGGCAATCCCAACACAAAACCCATGCTTATTGCATCCCAAGGCCTATCTGGAATAGGCAATGGTTGATACAATTTTGTGTTTTGTTTATTTCCTTTTGCATTATAGAAAACCTTACATTTGTTCACAAAATTCTTCATCTATTCTCTCATACCTGGCTAATAGTATGAATTGTTCAACTTTGCAAATGTATTGTCATGGTCGAAATGTCCTGCTAGACCTCCACTGTGTTTTTCCTTCAACAGATTTTCTCTCATAGATCACCTCGGTATGCACAATTGACAACCTTTAAACATCAATCCATATTAAATCATATACTCTTTCTACTGTCTTTTGTCTCTGAGCACATGATTTTCACATGCTTCATATGCTTCTTTGAAGTCTATATCATCACAATATATATCCTTAAGGTGTTCAAACCCCAAGGTCTTGACCTGAAATTCCTGCAGAATCAGACATCTCTTGCTCAATGCATCAACAACTTTGTTAGCATTAACATAAATATGTTTAATGAAAAAAGTGAAATTTTTCATAAATTCTATCCACTTAGCATGTCTCTGGTTTAACTTCTCCTATCTGGTTATGAATTGTAAAGCTTGGTTGTCGTTGTACAAGGCAAATAACTTTGGAATAAGGTAGTGCCTCCATTTCTTCAAGGCTTGAATTATGGCGTAAAATTCTTTATCATATGTGGAGTACTTTCCCTTAGTCTCATTCAGCTTCTCACTGAAATATGCAACATGTTTATTGTCCTGGCTTAAGACTGCTCCAATTGCAACTCCACTTGCATCACATATCACTTGAAATGTCTTCCCAAAATTTGGCAATACTAGAATTGGTCATTTTGTTATCTTCTCCTTCAATATATTGAAGCTCCTCTCAGCCTCTTCTGTCCAATTAAAATACTTGTGCCTCTTCTTCACTGTGTCCAATATTGGTGCAGAAATTCCACTGAAATTTCTAACAAACTTCCTATAGAAACTTGCTAATCCATGGAAGCTTATCACCTCAAATATACTCCTTGGTGATGGCCATTCTTTGATTGCTTTCACCTTCTCTAGATCCATCTTCAAGTCATTTGAAGAGAGCACAAAACCCAAGTAAATGAGTTATGTATTCATAAAAGAGTACTTCTTCAGATTTATCAACATCTTCTCCCATTGTAGTCTCCTCATCACTAATTTCATATGTCTCAAATGCTCTTCTTTTGTTTTGCTAAAGACCAATATATCATCCAGATACACAATCACAAACTTACCAATGAAAACCTTCAATACTTCATTAATCAGTCTCATAAAAGTACTTGGGGCATTTGTTAAGCCAACTGGCATAACAAACCATTCATACAACCCTTCATTTGTCTTAAAGGTTGTTTTCCACTCATCACCTTCTCTCATTCTTATCTAGTGATATCCACTTTTCAATTCTATCTTTGAAAAAACAAAATCTCCACTTAAACAATCCATTAAGTCATCCATTCTTGGAAAATGAAATCTATACCTGATGGTGATCTTGTTTATGGCTCCCGAGTATGTACACATTCTCCATCCTCCATCCTTATTTGGACTCAACACAGTTGGTACTTCGCATGGACTCAACCTTTCTCTAACCAAACCCTTGTCTAATAATTCTTGTACTTGTTTCTTTACCTCCTCATTCTCTTGAGGTGTCAATCTGTATGCTACTTTGTTCAACAGAATTTCCCCTGGTATCAAATAAATATGACGGTTGATACTTCTGATGGGTGGAAATGAGTTAGGAAACTCATCCATTACTATGTCAACAAAATTATCCAACAACTCCTAAACTTCTTCAGGTAAATCACCCATCGAAGTACTTTTAAGGACAACTATGGGTTTCCCCACCACATCAAACTAAATCTCCTATTCCTTCTTGACTTCACTCAGGAGTTTGTTCCCAGTCATGAGAAGTATGTTTGTGTTGGCTTCTTTCTTTACTTTCTTATCCTCTATTGGCAACAACATGTGTGTTCTACCATTATTTTCCAAAGTATAAGTATTTTTTCTCCCATCATGAATGACATTTCTGTCAAACTGCAATGGTCTTCCCAAAAAAACATGGCATACATCCCTGGGAATCACATCACATAGAATTTCATCTCTATGTCCTCCTATTTTAAATTCAGCGAGGCATTGGTTAGTGACCATTACCTGGTGTCCTTTCTGCAACCATGAGACTTTATATGGCTTCGGATGTGTAGTTTTCTCTAGCTCTAATTTCTCCACCATCTCTGTAGATACTAAGTTATCAACGCTCCCATTGTCAATTATCACCTTGCATACTCTATCTTTAGTCTTTCAAGTTATCCTGAATAAACTGTTCCTCTCCATTGGTTTTTCAACTTCTGGTTCTGGCTTCAAGAGAACCTTCCTCGGCATTAGAGATCTTCCATATTCTTCTCCCTCTCCTTCAACATTCAACTTATGAGCTTCCGAAATGGAGCTTCACCTCCTTATTTATTTTTCTCGGGACATTCCCAAGACACGTGTCTTGTCTTTCCACAGGCATAACATATTATCTCTCCTCCTTTTCTTCTTCCTCTTCCTCTAGAAGAACTTCTTCCACCACTGTATCTCCCTCGAGAACTTCCTCCTCTTTCTAAGTGACTATGGGTTTCTTAGTCTCGTCTTTGGTTTTCTGTGCCTTGTCACGGGCAACTCCCTTGCCTTTGTTCGAGATTCTACCTCTGCCTCGTTGGCTTTATTTTTTGGCCAACTTCTCCTCTGATTTCAGTGCAATCTGATAAGAATCCTCTACAGTCCTTACCGGCATCATGTTGATCTCATCCAGGATTTCATATATCAAGCCATTTATATATCTGGAAACTTTTTCTTCATCTTTCTCTCTTTGTCCAGTCCTGATATTCAGCTTGTAGAAATCCTCTGTGTACTCTTTCACTGTCATATCGTTCTGTCTCAGGTTCTGCAACTTCCTAAACAGATTTATCTAATAATATTTGGGTATGAACTTAGCCTTCATCTTGGCTACCATTATGTCCCAATTATTTATCTTTTGTTTGCCTTTAATTCTCCTCTCAGCCTGTAGTTCATCCCACCATGGTGTTGCATGTCCTTTCAACCTGGTGACAACATGCCTCAACTTCTTTTCCTCATCAACATCTTCATAGTCGAAATATTTGTCCATGGATCTTCAGCATCCAAATTGCCTTCATACATTGGGATGTTTGTCTTGGCTCTAGCTCCCAATTTAACAACTTCTCTCAGTAAACATTCTTAGACAACATTTTCCCCTGCTGCTTCTTCAAATTCTATTTCTTCACTTTCTGCCTCACTGATGTCCCCAACATCAGGAGCTCTCCTTTGTGTTTCATCCATCGCCTTTAATCTTGCACAAAGCTCTCTCATTTCTCTTTATACAGCGCGATTGGCTATAGGCGGCTCCACACGTCTCCTCGGTTGCATTGTGATGATTTTTCCTCACACAGAGAGTACAACTTTGAGCTCTCTTTTGCTACCTGGAAACAATTTCAGGCTCTGATACCACTTGATGCAGACCCCCCTTCTCTCCTCAGAGCTGCTCGACCTCCCGGTCAAGGATCGTTAAATATTCTCGAGCTGGATTAGCTCCTTGGGACCTTGCTGGTATCAAGCTCAATCAAACACAGGCCCTGTTATCACCCTCAGAAGTTTCTCGATCATGATTTGATCGTTATCGATTTGTCTGTAGATCGACGGTTCACTGTAATTGCGGGTTGCCTACATGTTCTCTCTTTATCAGAGAGTTTCATCCCTACAATCCCAAAATTGCTCACTCAATATTGATTTAAATCGTGGGCGTTGATCTCCTTTCTCTACGAGATCAACGACTCTAGTGAACAGTGGGTTGCGAACTAGCACATTAGCTAATTTTTCCTCCACTCCCCACAATGATTCCCCACCATCCATTTTTCATTCTCGGATCGATGGCTATCCATGGGTCCATCTCTCTTAGCACACCTTTCCAAGTATTGCACTAACATGCGCTAGCTTATTCCTTGCATGTGACCTTTGGTTGTGACCCAGGGCTTAACCTTCTGGCGCTTCACGACTTCAGAAACTTCAACTAAGATTAGATCAACGGTCCTCGACCTCCTTCGAAATCAATGATCAAGATCCACTTTGGGACTCCGCGCTTCGAGAGTTCAGCACTTTCGACCTCCGCTTTCCCCAAAAGTATTCCATACCTAAAGTTCCAAATTAGCCACCATGTGTCCACCTTAAATCAACGTCTCCAATCCACTTTGGGACTTCAGACTTTGGACATCTCAACTTTTTCCTGCTCACTTTCTCCCAGAATTCTTTCACCCAAAGTTCACGATCAATCAACAAGTACCTCCCACATATTAATGGCCATAAGCCTCTTCGGCTATTCGGGCTTCAGGAGTTTCAACTCTCCACCTTCATGTTCTCCTGGAGCACTTCCACCCGAAGTACACAATCTGTCGACGCGTTTCCTTCTGGATCTGGTGATCGCAATCCACTTCGGCTCTTCGAGGTTCGGGAGTTTCAAAATCCTACACACTCGTTCCTCCTAGAGTGGTTTCACCCAAAGATGATGGCTTCATGCCATGTGTCCTTCTGGATGATCGATGGTCCCTAACCTCTTTGGGAATTCAGTGAATCCTTGCTCCTATGTACACGCAGAGACTTAAAAATCGTGCATTTTTCCCAAATGCAACATCCTGCTCCCTCCTGGACGGATCTTAGCTGATGACTTGTGAAATATTCAGGGCTTCACTCCCTTTGAATATTTCTCCCCACTGTCTCTCCTGAGCTTTATCTCTCGGACCCTTTGAATCCTCAGAGGGCTTACTCTGACACTTAGTCCAACTTCCGATATGTGCACTCCTTGAAATAGATTCCTACGCAAGACTTAGCTTCTTACGGGTGACTGTGCACACCTTGCAACTCTCTCTTTTCACTCCTTCCAAATCGAAGTTTCACGCTATCTCTTCTAAGATTCTGAGTCAAAACAAACTCTGTCAACGCACTCATTGCAGACTGTATACACACCTTGCATAAACTCAATGGAGAAAAACAATTGAAACTTATCCAAATACTTCACAGTTTCATATACACAATAACATAACTCATTCACTCATGAAAACAAAAAATGACATGGAACTGTAAACATTAGGAACACCATGCATTGGATCAATTTTCCTCTGTTATATTCATTCAAATGTAAATGGCTATAGCTATGATAAAGAAATAACTAAAAATTCAGCAACAACTAAATCACAACAATCTCCTACTAATTTGTAGTAGCCTCATTCGTGTATACAACACCTATATTTATCCCCCCGACTACTCGTCTTCTTGAAAAAAAAACCAACTACTACTTAAGTTTCGTTGCATTAAAGTCTAAGATTGAAACTCCCAGATCATTCGTGATCATTCAACTCCCAAGCATTTGATCTTCTTAAGTTTTCAATAAGTTGAAAAAACAATCTGCAAGAAATGCCAAGGTTAAGATTCTGAATTGATTCAAAGGCATGCTAAGGCACTGAGTTGTCTCTCCACGTGTTCTTGCTGACGATGCTCCTGCATCACTCTCTTTTCAGTGTCGGAGTTTTTCATCTGATACACAGAGAGCATATTGACGAAAAGTTTGGGAACGTGCAACACATTCTCAAATCTTTTGTTTGTGAGTTCAATTCTTCCTTTGTTAGTGAGCTCGACTAGAGAGTTGTCCCCCACCAGAATAGGAGGGCCTTTGCATGCATCCAATGAAGAATAGACTTATTTTGTGGAATTTGTGTGGTGTGATGCTCCTGAATATACGATCCAAGCATCAAGAGAGGAGTTTATGGCAATCAAAGCATGGCTAGAATTGACTTTCTTGGGATTATGATCTTCTGGCTTCTTCTTCTTGGCACCATCAGGGATGCGATCTCGAAGGTTATTTTGTTGAAGTATTTGGGTCATTATATCTATCTGTTTTTCTATACATGCAGATTTTGGATGGAATCCTTTATGGCAGTAAGTGCATTTCTCCCCTTTTCTTCCCTTTCCACCTTTGGATCTGGAGGCATCGTTGAAGGGTTTTGAGTACCCTTCCTTCTTCGGATTTGCATGTTCTTTCCTTTTGTCTTTGTCTTTAGATTTATGATATTTATGACCGCTTCCATATTGCACAGTAGGTGCATGCGCCTTTGGGCCTTTGATTTTTCCCATGTTGGTGAGCTTGTTCTTCTCTTATGTCAGAGACTTGATAAAGTCCTCAAGAGAAGGAATCTTCCAGGTGGCTCTAGAGGTGAATCTAACTAAATGAAATGTGGATACAAAGACTGATTATTGTGAACCAAGTTTGGAGAGAATGGTGAGAACCATTTGTTTCTCCTCCTTACATTTATCAACCCCGCAAGCCTTGAGTTGCGACATAAAATCCTTATATTTGGTAAATAAATATTGGAGATTTTTGAAGCTTTTTGGATCCAATGTGAGCAATTCCACGTCAAGCATGTGACCCCTCATCTCGTCCTATTTTCCAAAAATCCCTTCTGTAGTGGTTGATCTAAAATGGATCCAGGAAGGCCTAAAAATCAAATTTCTCGGAAACAGATGAAACCATCGCCATTGTGTTCTTCTCATCACATTGATTTTGGCCATATAATGTTTTTCACAAATGGAAATCATATGCGAAAGATGTCGTGTTCTGACCGATTTCCCAAAAGGGAAAAAAGTTAACTAGTCAAAGTCAACAAGTTGTACTGCTGACGTCAGCAGTACAATAGGTGATGACATCATCATGCTAATGTGGCATCACCAAGAGGTCAGTAGTACAATAGGTGATGACATCATCATGCTGACGTGGCATCACCAGGAGGTGATATGTGTCACTCAAATTTGGCATTTTCGGGTTGAGATGGCACTTGTACGGATTTGACACATGGCATTGTACGGATGACACATAGAAATCCATACATGACATGGCCCAATGGAAGGTTGACATGTGGAAGTATGGAAGATAGTTGGGTTGTACGAATGATGATGTGGCATGACATGTGGTTGTATGGCAGGTGATTGGGTAGGTGACTTGGTTGTACGGAAGTGATGTGGCAGGTGACTGTGTTGGTGACTGGATCATACGGTCCAATCACAGGGTGACACATGGCCCAATCAGAGGGTGCCACATGGCACTCTAGATTTCACCAATATTGGCTAGTTCAAAAAAAAATTATGGATTCTGGGGGATTCAAACACCCGACCTCCAAGATAGGAACCGAACTAACAAGCAAGGGATAATCGACTACGCTAATGGCGGGTCTTGTGAACCAAATGACACATTTAATATTTATGTTTGTGGATACGCGTATTAATGGATAAGCCCCGTTCAGTGGGGGCCATCCCTGATCGACTAGGAGATAAAGACCAAGATCCAAGGCTGGGAGCGGAGCGCGTGGGAGCTAGGGTTGTGGCCATATGGCAATACCAACGACCAAGGGTCATAAATTAGGGGCTAACGACCAGAGGCGCACCAACCCGTGGACACATGGACCTGTCCCATGTTACCTGGAGCCAAAATATAGGGGGTTGTGCCTTGTATTATTTCAATTTTTTTCTTTTTTACCTTATATTAAGATTTTTATGCTGATTTTAGTTGATTTTAATGGATTTTACCCATTATTGGGAGATCTGAAGCTCGATTTGAGGCTAGATCTTAGGAGGAAGTTGGGAGGTTGATGGAAACTTCAAATCTATATAAACTAGGGGTTCTTAGCATCACTAAGGAAGTTCATAACAAGAGAAATGTTGAGGAATTTGAAAGCCAAAGCCAATTTTATGCAGAGAAGCCATTGAGGAGGGGAACTTTGCGGGCCAATTCTAGGAGCTACGCTCAACCGTTTTCAGTGCCATTAGTTGTGTTGGATTCTTGAGGTCAAGAAGAAAACATCCAGACCATTTTGTAATCCATTTGATACTTTTCTGATGTACTTTTGAAGCATTGAAGATAAATAAGAAATCCTCACCCATTGAGACAAAGGCCCAGAGACTAATCTTGTCGAACTTCGTTAACAACTTTGTTGTTATGGTTTGTTTTTCTTTGTGATTACATTATGATATGCATTTATTATTATGGATGCTATAATATCTCATTAATTTCTTCTTCTTTCATCAATTCTTAATTGCTAAATGAATTCATGCTTAAAACTCAACCATAGTCTTTAAAATTTCATTTCGGATCAAGTGGTATCAGAGGAGGTTGACAGTTGGTTTTTTAGTTTGTATGATTACCAGGGAAAAGTTGAATCATGGTGAAGTAAAGCTTGTAAAATGGGATCCATAGATTGGATCGATAAACATGACTTCTCAAAGTGAGGAGATGGCATCAGAAGAAGGCATGTCTCAGAACTAGATCGAGTTGCAAAAAGATTTATTCGCCACATCTGAGATGGTAAAGGTCTTATATGAGGATTACTTGGAACAGAAGAGGCCTTTCTAAGGGGAATTTTTAAACAAGAAAAAAATGAAGAAGGAGAGGGTCCTCCTAAACCTCCTCCTTCATCTCCTTCTTCTCCATCAACTTCTTCTTCTTCAAGTACAAGTTCCAAATGAACCGCAAAAAAACATTCCCATAAACATAAACATGATATGCCTTTACTTAAGCTTGATGTGAAATTTGAATTACCCATGTATGATGGTGAATTCAATTCTGAGAGGCTTCATAACTGGGTCAGACAGATGGAAGTTTATTATAGTGTGCAACAAATCAAGGATGAGGCAACTCAAATGAAGTTGGCATCACTTGGCCTTGCAGTAACAACACTCATCCGGTGGCAGAGTAAGTTGCAAAATGGCATGCAGGAAGTGGGTAATGTATTTCCATCATGGAAATATCTTGTTTTTTCACTTACAAGCAATTTTTTCGTTTGGTTTATAAAGAGAATTATTTAATTGAATGGAAAGGTATTACACTAAAAAAGGGACAAACATTGAAAGAATACACAGATGAATTTTTTAAGATGGCATTAATGTTAAGCATTCCATTACATACCGAAGAAACTCTTATGAAGTATATATGAGGTTTACCTACACATATTTGTAACATTGTATTTATGTTTGGACCTACTAATCTTGATGAGGTTTCTATTCACGCAACATACATTGAAGCAGGGAAAACAAGAGTTGTTATATCAGGGGAATCATCTTCAAGGAAAGAGGACAAAAGGAAGGGGAATGGAAATAAATCAAATTTAGCGACACGAATGGAAGAGAAGCTCTCTTGCAAGAATTGCAAGAAATAAGGGCATGATGATGACCATTGCTGGAAATTACATCCAGAGAAGAGATCAAAGTGGTTCAAAGAAAGGAAAGGGAGGCAAACAGTTGCAGTAGTAACACAACCAACATACTTGGGATATGATTCAAGTGATGAGACTAAGATCACAACAGTTGATTTGATAGATAAAATTGGTGATGGATATGATTCTAGAAGTAAGTTGTTTCACATAAGGGTGATAATGAAACATACTAATATTGATACATTGATAGATAGTGGATCTCAATCTTACTTGATTTCAGAGGAAGTGGTTAAACAACTGGGATTAAACACTAAGATGAATCATAAACCTTACTCACTTAAATGGATACGCAACAATCATAAATTGCACTTAACAAAACAATGCACTTTAATTTTTTCAATTTCATCAAAGTTTGTGGATGAGGTAACGTGTGATGTGGTGCCACTCAATGAATGTGGAATGGTCTTAGGCAATCCTTATTTGTATGATCACAAAGAAATCTTTTATAGGGAATAGAATCAATATCACTTAATCAAAGAAGGAAATGAATATGTTGTACATTCTCATCACTTAAAATCAAATCAATCTCTTCAAACAATGGAACAATTAAGGAAGGCATCTTATGTAAGCAACACACCTATAATTGTGCCAAATCAAGCAATTGATCTTAAGAATGAACATGAGATGGTTGTAGAATGGAATTTCAATCATACTTTGCTTCAAGATAAGCTAATGTCATGCAAGTACTACAAACATATTAGTTCATTTGTAGTCATATTTTTTATGTTATCATTGCTAATGTTTTCAACATGGATGGTAGTGGCTTCAGTAAGATGTGAAAGAGTACAAGTGGTTAACATTATGCTATTAGTTGTCATGGTTTTTTTGCAATTGATGACAAGTGCACAGGACAAAGTTTAAATACAACGAACAACTGGGGTGGCCTATCTCGCACTTGATGACTGGGTAATACCCTTTTGGAGGACCAAAAGGTCTTAGTGGGGAGACATGATCCAAAATGGATCCAAGAAGGCCTAAAAATAAAAGTTCTCATAATCAGACAAAACCAACGCCATTGTATCCATCTCGTCGTGTTGATTCCAACCATATAATGTTTTTTGCAAATGGACGTCGTATGTGAAACATATTGCGTTCTAACCGATTTCCCAAACATGTAAAAAGTCAACTGGTCGTACTGCTGACGTCATAAGTACAACATGTTATGTCAGCATGAAGTCATGATGATATCATCATGATGACATGACATCACCAAGAGGTGACATGTGTCACTCAAATTTGGCATTTTCAGACTGAGTTGGCACTTGTACAGATTTGACACGTGACACTATACAGATGACATGTGGCAGTCCGTACATGACATGGCCCAATGGTAGGATGACACATGGAAGCATGGATGATAGTTGAGTCGTATGGATGATGATGTGGCATGACACGTGGATGTACGATAGGTGACATGGCAAGTGACTGGATTGTTGATTGTGTTGGTGACTGGATCGTACGGTCCAATCACAGGGTGACATGTGGACCAATCATAGGGAACCATGTGGCACCCCAGATTTCCCCAATATTGGCTAGTTCAAAAATTTGTTATGGCTTACGGAGGATTCGAACATCCAACCTCCAAGCTAGGCAACAGAGTAACAAGCAAGGGCTAATCAGTTGCGCTAATGGTGGGTCTTGTTAACCAAACAACAAATTTAATATTTATGTTTGTGGTAGCACATATTAAGGGATAAGCCCTGGTCTATGGGGGCCAACCCCGACCGACGAGGAGATAAATACCAGGAGTCAAGGATGGGAGTGAAGCACGTGGGAGCTAGGGTTGTGGCCATACGGTCATGCCAACAACCAAGGGATATAAATTAAGGGCTAAAGACCAAGGGCGCACCAGCCCGTGGACACATGGACCTGTCCCATGTGACCTGGATCTTGAAGAAAGGGGGGTTGCACCCTGTATTATTTCAAATTTTGGGTTTTTAACCTTACGTTAATATTTTTATGCTAATTTTAGCTGATTTTAATGGATTTTTCCCATTATTGGGAGATCTGAAGCCTGATTTGAGGCGAGATCTTGGGAGGAAGTTGGGAGGTTAATGCCAACTTCAAATCTATATAAACTAGGGGTTCTTAACAACATTAAGGAAGTTAAGAAAAGGAGAAATGTTGAGGAATTTTAAAGCCAAATCCATTCTTATGTAGGGAAGCCATTGAGGAGGGGAACTTTGCGGGCCAATTCTGGGAGCTACACTCAATCATTTTCAGTGTTGTAAATTGTGTTGGATCCTTGAGGTCGAACATAACACAACCAGACCATTTTGTAATCCATTTGACACTTTTCTGATGTAATTTTGAAGCATTGAAGAAAAATAAGAAATCCTCACCCACTAAGACAAAGGCCCACAGACCTAGGCAATCTTGTCGAACTCTGTTAACAACTTTGTTGTTATGGTTTGTTGTTATTTGTGCTTACATTTTGATCTGCATTTCTTATTATGGCTTCTATAATATCTCATTAATTTCTTCTTCTTTCATCAATTCTTAATTTGTAAATGAACTCATGCTTAAAACTCAACCATAGTCTTTAAAAGATCATTTTGGATCAGTGGTCCATGCTTCATTGGGGGTTTTACAGGAGGATATGTGAAATATTAGTTATGGGGAAATGAGACTGCAAATTGTTCTGAATGCTTCATTCATTCGATTTAGATACTTGGATTTTTCTATGGATATTGTTGGTTTTGTCTCTATGTTCATGTTTAACCTATATAATCCTTTGTTTCGAAGATGCATTATCATATTCTCCTTCCATGCAAATAAATTGTAAGGTGTAAGAATGAATTCTTTTAAAAATTACATTTTTTCGTCGTCTTTAATCTTCGGTACCTACAAAAATAATTTGGTGTGTATTTTCCCTAGAAGTTCGTCATCTCTGATACCATGTAAATGTGTTGAACTTGCACATAATATATCTAGCTGGGAATTGACATACACAGTTGCAAATAAAATAGAAGAAAATATAAGAAAATAGAAGTAGGAGAGAAAGAATGGAAGAATTCTCATTAACCAAATGCATGAATGATAATTTACAGATTATATACTTTGTATAACTCAAACAATGTGCACTGGAGGAGAATCCAATGCGCCATAGTGGTGGTATAGAGTGATCTTGACAGAAACCAACAATTACGGGAGTAAACTACCACCTAGTCTAGTCTCTCGGGCAGTTACGGGAGTGAACTGCCACCTAGTTGAGTTAACTAGTTTATCAGTCTTCAGTTAACTAACTGAAACAGAGTGAAGTGAGATGGAGATCAGAGAATCATGAGTAATGTGCTAGTATGGTGATGCTACCAAGGAAAATGCACATTAGTTGGTGATGATCCCAATGTTGCATGGTGATAATACCAATGTGGCATCTAGACTCCACTCAACTGATCAAACTGAAGTGTGAACTGAAGAGAATATTCTCCCTAGAGGAATATTCTTCCTAAAATATAGGAGATTGAATAATGAATAATAAATATAGGAAAAACCTTAGGAAAATGAAATCCTAGGTGTGTGTGAAGTAACTCCAACAGTTGTAGGCTTGCACTTCCCGAAAAATTGCAGCAATTGTTGAAGCAGAGATTGCAGTGTCAGCTGTCAGAGCCTCCATATTAGCCAGTTATCTATTAAAAAAATATTGTTTTTAATTAATTTTTAGTTCTAACAAATAGGGAAAATAAATCACGTTACACCAAGAGATTTATGTCAAATCTAACTGATCTTGACCAATAAAAAATTAAATAAAATAAATTACAAAATTTGGAAAATTTAATATTTTTTTAAAAGGGAAATAATATAAAGTTTGTTTAAAACAATTCAAAATGCACCCACTAATGTAACAAAATGCACCTATTAGTAGATGGTCAATGATCATTGACCGTCATGCGAAAGCTATAGTCCTTAGCCGGAGGCAAGGACTAAAAATGACTTCACAAAATAAACCTTCCTTGCCGTATTTTCATATTAAAATTTGTACACATCTTTTATTTTCAAAATTATACTAATACACAATCATATTAAAATTAATTATCACCATGTTATAAGTGTTTTTAGTCTTTCATGACAATGACTATAGAAATTAATCCTTGTATACTTATATAATTTTTTATCTTTTTCCACTTAAATTTTGTTATGTCTTTCCACAATTCAATATTAATCTTTTTTAAATAAAAATTATTTATTTCAACTTGTATTAGATGTTGGTTGTTGAATTAATGTTTACTCCTTTTACTTATGATTTGATGTTGAGTGTTGCCTTATTAGTCCTTGTTTCTATAGAATTGGATTTATTGGTCAACCTGGTATTAGTTAATCTTTGACTTTTAATATTTTGTTCAGCGCCAAAGTTTAACATAGGAAAATGTTAACATGATATATTGTATCATTTAATATAAATGCAAAATCTTGTTTTTCTAAGATGTTGTTAGCTTTGAATTTGAAGTCTTATTCTCGGTCTGACGACGCTTTTGTTGGTAATCTCAATTTCCATTAAATTCATTTAATCGACATGACAGTGATCTCGTTGGTAATCTCAACTTCCATTAAATTCATTTAATGGATTTCAACTTCTCTTTAAATATGTACAACATGTTTTGGATAACTCTTGTTATCTTATTCTCAACCCGACCAACAATCTCATTGATAATGTCAACCTCCATAAATTCATTTAATGGATGTCAGTTCCTTTCTAAATATGTACAACATATTTTGGATAACTATTCTTGTCATTATGCTAACAATTTGACGATATTCAATATCTTTGTATTGCTTATACATTGCAGGCTCAAGCATTGATATGAGTTGGCATTTCGTGGCTAGTGACAGTAAAATATTTAAGATCATATTTAAAATTTATGTATTTCTTATTATACTCATCTTATTTGTGTATTTCTCAGCTCTAAAGAACAATCACTATCAATAACTATCATTCAACTTATACATTGTTATAATTTTTTCATAATATTATCGATAGTAAAAAAAATATGTGGGAAATTTAAAACACTATTTAAAATATAGTTTAATTATTTTAAACACAAATATGCATTTAATTAATAAGTAGAGAAAAGTTGATGCGATGAGTCACCTTAATCAAGAGTCACTTGAAAATATAATGATTTTTTTTTTATATTTTTGTTATAATAATTCATTCTTCAAATAATGGAAATTTGCTTCTATTGTTTAGCTACAATGAATTTCGATGATGTCTCACAATGTGAAGTAGTGTGCTTTTATCTTTCACTTAGCAAATAGTCTTACATACAATTTCAGGAAAATACTATGCAACATGTCAGTTACATTTTTAACAAAAAAAAAATTTTAATTTTTAGTTTTCTTACAAGTAATATAGTGTTAATTAAAATATATTTCAATTTTTTTAATAATAAATTATTTAAAATAATAAAATTTTAAAAAATTATTATTTATTTAAACATCATATACAAATTTTACAAATTTTAGTTAACATTTATTTAAGTATATGACATTTTGAGTTTTTAATCACGTTAATTACATATTGCTCTACCCATCTGCAACCTTTTAAGTTTTAATATATAAAAATAATATCCGTATTAAAAAAATTACACTTTTTTTTTTTTAATATATAAAAACAATATCATATTAAAAGATTCCATCGTTTACCCACTAACCAACATCTTCATCAAAACAAAGAAATTCCACCTAAGTGGTTTCATTGAGTGAGTCAATGGAGTTTTGTTGTTTGTAGTAGGAATATTTTTCATTTTCAAACTAGCTTGGAAGGAAAATAAATTCTAGCTATATGTTTTGTTTTGTGAAGCCAAAACATTTTCAAATTTTTCTTGGCAGGGATGTTGTTACACAACACTTGTTTATTCTTTTGCATGGATGAAAAATTAGAAATTTTTTTTTCAATAGAAAATTTGCTCAAAATTATATTAAAGTATAATTTTTTTTACAACACCAAAGGATTATTTATAAACTAAGGATTAGTCTATGTATCCAACAGTAGACAGGATACACTATCCCCCAAATAGCCAAATGTCATAGAATAGTGAAAGAGATTAATAACTCAGGCATACAAAAAGAGTAATATCCACTATAGATTGACAAAAAAGGAAAATGCCCATCACTCGGAAGATACTTCAAAGATATCTAAATGAGTAAGTGGACCACCAACCCCATCTACCCATTGATAATAGGATAATCTGCCTTCTGGTTCCATGAGTGTCTTTTTAGATAATAAATTTGCCTCTTTATTGAAATCCTTGTAAATATGATGAAAGCTAATACCTTGAAATGAGTTGGCAAGATCCATGGTCTTTAGCTTCCAGCCTTCAATGTCCACTACCTAGAGATTACCCTTTTGATTTATCCAATCTATAATTACCTTTGAATTCCCCATGATCTGAAATTTTTGGATAGACCACAAGTTTTCCAGAGTAAGTGTAGCCTATATGCCCATAAGCTCCGCCTTTGTATTAGTACCTGCCCCACAATTGATATACCATTTAAAAACAATCAACCCCATAATTTTGATGACGCCTCCAGCTCCATAACACTTGCCATTTGAAGAAGTCACGCCATCAAAGAAAGCAATAGAATATCCATGTTGATGAGCAATTGTGCACACCTTGATGAGAGCAAGTTTAAGGGAAGGTGGAAGCCAAGTGTAAGATCCAAAAATCCTGAAAATCACTACATGAGCTGATAGTGTCCTCTCCTCGAAAATAGCTTTGTTTCTCTCAAGCCAAATGTGCCAACAAGTGAGTGTCGCCAGACCATTTGAAACTAATGTATCCTTTGTCCAAGTGTTGAAGCATTCAATAACTGAAGTTCCATCCCAATTCATGTTTAATTTAAAGAGTGAATATAATCTGGCCCAGACTACATTTGTGAATGTACAGTGAATGAGCAGGTGGTCAATGTCTTCAATATCATGCTTACAGAGATAGCAGACCCCAGGTACCTCCCATCTTTTTTTTGGAATGTGTCCTAGGTCAGAACCTTTTTTTCCATTGCCATCCATATAATCAATTTTATCTTTAATTGAACATTCCACTTCCAGAGATTTACCTTCTAGCCGCTTTTGATTGGGTAGTTCATAGTTGATATGAGCACACAATATACATTCTTTACAGTTATGTTCCCCAAGGAATTGCCCCCCTGTCCATACAAGAGTGTCAATTGTATCCCGAATAGTAATGTTTGCACCTAGAAGTGTCCTTCGATAATGCTCCTAGTCTGATGCTAAACTTCCACTTAAACCCAAATCCTCACTGCTCAACGAGGCCTTGGAAATGGAGCCCACAATTTTGGGAGCTTTTACTTGAGTCGAGATTGTTATACTTTTTTCTTTTAGTTGAGATATCAGTGCATCCAAGAGATTTGTTTTTTCGCCCATGCCAATTATCCGATCCCTACCAATTGAAATTAAATAACCCAATCCTGGGCACCAACTCTGCTAGTGAAGAATCACATGGATTTTACTAGTGATATTGTTCCATATTCTAGATGACGATTTTTGTTTGTGGGAAGCCTGCTAGTACCAATTCACCACAGTTGTATTATATAAATATTTATCCATTAATACTTTGTGCCAGATGTCATCCTGTGACAGTCTCCAAAGAGTATTCACCAGTAATGCTGAATTGAAAAGAGGGAGGTTTTGGAGACCCCATCCACCAAATTTCTTGGGTCTGGATAGTATGTCCCACCTACATAGATGAAACTGCTGAGTAGTCTTATTCCTGCTCCAGAGAAAATCAAACATCTTTTTTCAAATTTTATTTAAAATCGAGCACAAGATGATCTCCAAAGACATCCAGTAAAAATTAGAACTTTAATTTTATGGATAATGGTAATTCAAATGTAAAATTAAAACTTTGTGGATAATGGTGCTTCAAATTATGTAATGCATTTAATATGTCAAAATTTAGAGTTAAAAGATAATATTATTTTTTATGATTACACAAATTTCTATTTATTTTAAAGAATAAATAAATAAAAAATGTAAATAAAAGTATATGATATTATTTTTGAAAATCATAAAGGTGAGAATATTTAACCATTGTATATGATTTTTCTAGTAACTATGGATATAAGAAACTTTTCCTTGAAAATTGGAATTTTTAAACAAACACTCAAATTAAATTGATTTTTTTAGAAAAAAAATTGTTTTTTTTTTAACCCTAATGAGTGTTGAACATTAATGGTGCAATATGCACTTCATCTACTAGTTAAGAACATGACCAATATAAAAAGCTCGTGGTTGATTAACTTACAAGAAGAGATGCAACATGTTAAATATATCCTTATGGGTGATATGAGTTTTATAAAGATAAATCTATCAACATAAATTAGTGCTCAACTTTATCAAATATTTCTTGGTAATTCATATTTTAAGAAGAGATGCAACATGTTAAATATATCCTTATGGGTGATATGAGTTTTATAAAGATAAATCTATCAACATAAATTAGTGCTCAACTTTATCAAATATTTCTTGGTAATTCATATTTTTCTTTTTGAAGGGAGATGAATTATATTGGTCTATGATTTGGGACAACTTCCATTAGTTATGGAATGTATTCACAATTATTATAATTCTTATATATTGTTTAGACAAGATAGACAAAACCAAGATTGAAAATGTTTTCACCATCTTCTAATAAATGTTAGGGATGCAATTCTAATTGCAGATGATGACTGTAAAGTACTAATGAGTCATGCAAATCATCTTCTAATGAATGTTAAAGATGCAATTCCAATTACAAATGACTATAAATTACTAATAAATCATAGATATTCTTCTTTAAATGGTTACACAAAATAGTCATTTGATAGGCTATACATGTGTTTGCAACAAGACAAAATTCCATTAAATTTTAATTGAGGTTTGACAATCCATAAATCGCAAGGATTGACATTAAAGAAAACAACAATAAATATTGAAAAGAAATACATAAAGGATCTCACATCTATAGAAATATCTTGAATTAAATATTTGAATAAGGCATCTAATTTAACCTCTTATTATATGAACAATATGAGGAGATGACAAAAGGATAGTGTTGGCTTCGAGAAAAGTAGAAGAATACAAATTGAGATTGATTAATGACAAAAGGGCAATATTGGCTTCGAAAAGTAGAAAAAGACAAATTGAAATTGAATAATGGTAAAAAATCAATATTAGCTTCTAGAAAAAGAGAAATTAAAATAGATTAATTTAAAAGAAAACAAATTAAGATCGATTAATTTCTTATTTCCTATTTCCCCTTACCTATCTATACATTATTTATTAATTTCTCTTACATCCCTACAATCAATGTGATTTATGATTTGATTCCTAGTTGTCTCCACTTTAGCATGAGAGGTCTTATAAATAATGACAACAGAATATCCGTATTGTTGAGCATTTCATATTAAAGTATCTATAAGCCCTTTGTTTTGGAGCCCCGCCCATTGAACTAATAATAGCTGTTTTTATGTTAAAACCGGTTTACATGTTGTAGCAAAGTCCCAACCATGTTTACACGTTTACCCTCTGAAAATTTTCCAAAGTTACACAACACCATGTGAAATTCCACCCAAAAGGAATCCTAAAGAAAAGGGAAAAAAAATGACACTCGTGACTCAACAGCTGTTTTTCTTGTGGGAATGTGTAATTATTTTTTGATAATCTCATCCAAAAAAATTAAGTATCAAAAAATGATTATGAAATTAGGGTTCATTACTGTGAAGATGTTAGTTTATTTTTTTATTCAAAGACGGAATAATGGTTGGTTCGTAATATTTTGGGAACACAAAACATTTTTGTTAAAACTTCGTGAA